>PNEQ01123181.1:0-46232 GCA_003012365.1 Medauroidea extradentata | reverse complement strand
TAAAGTGTTTTTATTTTCTTATTTAAATTTATATTACGTAAATCTTTCTTAACAGGCTATATGCCATTTTCAGGGTGAGTTTGTCAGGTGTCCGGTGTGATGCAACAGAATTCAATAACCTAGTAATTGGGGACATGTTAATTTAAATTCACCTTTTCAAAATTCAATATAAATATAGTCAAGGAATTTTAAAGTAGAGTCATTTGATTATTTTCCTGCCATGTTTGGTTTCAAATTGACCACAGTAAAATTTTAATTATTTTTAATGATGTAACTTTTTCTTGTATTTTGACCAATTTTTGAGTTTTGGCAATTTTAGCATATTACTAAATTTTCCCTGGTGAAGAGAGTAACTTCAGGTGTTGCAAGTTTCTCCAGGCTGTAGGATTTCTGGCGCCGACGTTGTGGTAGATCACTTGCTTCATGGAATTCTCTCCATGACGTAGGTTATAGACGCACGTAGGTCAGCCATCACAGGGGGTTGCTTAGGGTATTGCGCCGCGAAAGTAGTGCCACTGTTGCGCACTTTTTGTCCCCAATTATATTATTTGTGTGGATAAGGAATTTTCTTTCAATGTAAAACCTATAAACTGAAATTTTGGAATCCTTTGTGATCTGTTTTAAGTGTAATTTTGCTGGTTTTGTTGAATTTTGGATACTGTTGTATCACTCCGCCGAGGTCCGCTATTTGTTACCATGTCCGTTGCCATGAAAGAACAGTTTGTGCCGGGCGCTGGCCCGAGGCGGTCGCGTGTTATAGAGCAGTGGGTGCCGGGCGCGGGCCCGAGGCGGTCTTTAGTTGTAGGGCAGTTAGTACGAATAAGTGTTTCATCATTACCTTTTTTACCTTGTTTTTTGTTTAACTCACGGTCAGACATGGTAACGCCGGACAGCTGACGGGTTTATTTGTGTTTGGTAAATAACCGCCTTTTGTAAGAAACTTACCGAATCAAAACATCTGTCAAGGTTAAAGTAAAAATAAATCAACAGTTGACTGAGTAAGTGAGTTGTTATTAGTGAAATCACGATGATTGGTTAACCCTGAAAGTAAATCAAACTGAGCTATCCGGAGCACTTCACTTCACATAACCTCAACACCCACGCCAAGTGACTACAATAACAAAAGACCACAGCAACACGCAGCAGACGCAAGGAAGCGTCACACCGTCCGCAACCTCCGAGAAACGTTGCATTTAGAGGTTGGCATAAGACATAGCCAGATGGCGTTAGTACTGAGAGTGTCGACATAATACAGGTAACATTGCACAGAAGCCTAAAATACACTCTAAAAAATGGCGACAATTTTCTGTCCCACATTTCCTTATACAAAAAATGCTGCATAATACGTTAAGGTTATGCGTATACACGCAAAGTTCAGGCAGTTAAATCTTAGTGAAGAAATGCCAGACCGCATTGATTTTAATGCCAATATTTCACATCTAGATTCAAGTCCACGTATATAATGTTCTATTTTGGAAATGGGAAAACCTACATTTCATTAGGGAGCATATTGTCAACACGAACAATTGCCTTGAAGTACTGCAACCGTATGCGTCACCACAAATCGACAACTTTCAGCCAAATACTATGCTGCAAGTGGTTTGTACCCTATACCATTGTCAGCGGGCGCGCTTACGTAGACAACATGTTTTCAAAAAAATTAATTGGCATAGAATGTTCAGTTCCATTGGCCTCCATGTTCACCAGACATATTCCCAATGAGTTTTTTCCCTTGTGGGATCATGCCCAAATATATGTGTACCAAACACCGACTGACACACCTGTAACGAGCTAAATATCCATATCACACATGAAATTACTGCTATTTCAGCAGATATATTACACAGAACATGGCTAGAGCTAGAATTTAGCTTAGGCGTGCTCCATGCAACCAGGTAACACACCTCCAGGTCTATTAATATTGGCAAAATATTTCATAGACTAACTTTGAATACCTGAAATTCGCAAGTTCCTGGATCACTTAGTATATTATTGCCATATGTTTTCAAAGCACCAATTCGACTTTATGAACACGTAGTATATATTTGTTTAAAATTATTCGTCAGCATATAGATTTTAATTTTTTTGCTTATATTATTTCTAGAAAACCATGCAAACGTTTTTGACTGCCAATATACATTCACATAGCTAATTTTAGAACTAACAGTATTTCAAGCCATGTTGTCTCAAGTATGTGAAGCTTGTTACGATGTTTGCCTGTGGGCAAATGTACAATTTTTTTAAGAAACAGGGTGATAAATATAGACGACTAATCATGGCATAAGATAATTTTTTTAACATAATTTCAAAAGTTATTTGTTATTATCAAAGGATTTTTAAAGAGCCTTAAAATTTAATATACAAAAAAAATTCGTAATTGAATAGGGAAAATTCCTAGAAAAATTTTTGATATTTACCTGATTCTTCCGAATTATTTCGGTACTAAATGCAGCCAGGCAAAGCAATAGCTTCGTGAACATTGCAATTTTTGAATTATTCAGCTTTAAAATTCCATATTTTCAAACGCCACCACAAACGTTGAAAACACATTCTTATTGGCTAACACATTTATGACGTAGTCTTACTTGTTTTGGTTAGCCACCCACCGCACGCCAGGCACTATTGTGTGCATTGGAATTTTTCAATTATTTAAAAACTAATCAAATTTAGCGAACCCGGTTACGTAAAAGTTAATTCGGGGAATTCACCCGTTGTTTGGGCGTGCGTGGTTGTATATTTGGTAGCCAACTACGAAGATTTATTTCACTTGAGTTGATTTTAAATGAGTGAAGACAGTATTGAATTAGTAGGCCTAGCTCTCACTCACACATTTAGACCAGGGGCGTCATTTGGGGCTACAGGGGGGGGGGAGGGGGGCAAATGCCCCCCCTGGATTTGGAATTTTTGTGTATAAATATATTTTTTGTATTTTTAAATGTAAATAATGCTAACTTAAGGACATAAAACTGAAGTTTTATCATTAAAGTATCTAAATTATACATGCTTAATTAATAAAAAAAGATGCAACAAGGTCACTGTCGTCAGAAAACAAAATCTTGCCCCCCCCCCCTGGAAAAACCTGAAATGACGCCCCTGATTTAGACGTTTTAGTTATAGGTTTGAGTTTATGTAAATTTAATTTAATTTCTAGAGAGATAATAACTTACTACGAGTTCAGTTTAATGTTTCAGATCCGATATATAATTGTAAGTTTAGGTTTGTAAGGTCAGACGAACGAAGTTCACATGAGTACAAAAAGTGAACCTGTCGAGCTTATGTTTGAAATGCGTTTCACCAAACCTGGCACAGACCATGATCGAACATTCTGGTTGTACGAGTCGGTAAAGTAATGTGGCACATAAATTATTTTATTGCAAGTACATTTTTTCTCTCAGAAATTTTTACGTTTCTCGTGAACGGCGTTGAGACAGCTGTGCTGCCATCTCGGGGCAAGTTTCACAAGACTCCATCCACACCTCAAGTTATCGGCCAATCACGTGGCTTTGAACTCGCCTATTGGCTAATGACGTTGTCGCAGCCAGTGGAACAGCCAAAACACTACAGTTGCATAGAATTCGTCGCAAAATGCACGCTTCTGACCACAATTTTTTACTTAAAAGAACTTATTTACTTTACGTTAACCGTGTCATGTTGTACACAATGCAGCATTATATACGTAAACTGTATTTTAGTCGTTAATAACAGATTATTAGGTATCTTTTTGAAGTTTAAACAATGCAGTTCGCCGTGATTTATCAGACGGTGCTAAGTTAAGATTTTATTCCGAGTAAATTGCATTTTATTTCTGCACAAACAAACTACTATCCACATTTATACTCTTCGGAGTTCAAACCATGTTCAATTTTATCGCATAAACTATTTTATTTAACACAATTTCATGATTTTAACGGCTGTTGCTGTCGTTTGTGTGTTACGTATGTACAGTATCGTGACGTCACAGGGAAATCATCATGGCGGTTCACGTTTTTGCCGCGCGAAAATCAGACTTCTCATTTCATTTTGGTTTTTATAGAGTTACACAGACGCAATGAAAGAAAGTATAGTACCGTTGTTCATTAAATTAAACGCACTTTTAACTTAAAAAAATAATAAAAAAATAGGAAATTTCTTTATTCGGCGAATTCACACAAGTGCACATAAAGTACGTGCATGTACAAATAAATAAACACTGGGTGTGGATGTGAGCATTTGCATCCTCACATCGTGTACTGGTGTTCATGGCTGAGTAGGTCGACTAGCAACTTTTTTGACATAAGTAAGTATGCTAAGTGGGGATTGTGAATCCATCATTAACACGCCTTTATGACATGAGACTCGATTACATTTTATTGGAGTGTTTCAACTACTTCCTTTCCATCGTGAATTATTTGATTTGTTTATTTGCCTCGTTGTGTGGGCTCGTGTTCATTTATGTTGGCATTGTTGTCTTTGCCCGTCATTGTTGCCATTCTGAGACACTCTGTTTTGCCACTGTCTGTCTGATTTTCCTTTTTAGTTTTTTTTCTCAATATAATCAACTATATTCATATTTCGAAAATATTTTTTATTTGACTACAGGCATTTCTGGCTTCCCTGGTTTGTTTATTTGTTTTTTTTTTTCTGTTGCTTGTTTTCTCGTTCTCAGTTGCTTTATGACTGTGAATTTTCTGCGACCCAGCAACACTCACTAGCAATGGCGTGTATGCAACAAAACACTTCAGTTTTCCAGACATCACCATTTCAAAAATCATTCAAACATCACAGTGTATGCAGGAATCCTTTTCTTTACCTCCGTGAGATCAAAGACTAAAACATTTGCACCGCGTATTTTCTTGAACATTGCCATGTCGTTACAAGTACTACAAAAAAGACTCACTACCCACTACTAAACACAAGTAACATTGGTTCGTTGTAAAGTGAGCATTTATGAAAGGCCTGCTTCATTTTTATTTTCAGTCCGTTAGTATTTTTCCGCTGAATGTAAATGTAGACATTGCCACGTGTTTTAATGACGTAGGCTCGTGAAATGTTTGTGTTTACATTTATTTGTTTATAAACGGTCAACCATATTAAGACATTTAATAAACAAAACTGAGAATAACAACTGCTATTAATTATATGTTATAAATACTTACAAAATAAGTTCTATGTAAGAAAGTGTACAGCACATCAGTTCCTTAATTTATAATGAATTGAATTGTTTGTACTCAGATTGTATGTCATCTATTTCTCAAGCAAATTGCTTGTGTGTATTGAAGTCTAGCTCGTTAAAGTGTAGATGTAATATTAGCTGTGACAAACGATGTCAAATGTCTTACAAACGTTTGAGAATAATATCTCGACGATCCTGTTAAATCAGAACTAGGCCTATACATTCGTCTTCAAACCCATAAAATTACGAATATAATACAAGACAAAAAAAATATCCAAGAAATATTCCTGAAATTAAAAAAAAATCTCGTTATATAATTAATTTGTACTTTTTCTTTATTCTAAAATAGTGACTTCACTATATGCTATAGATATACGACATGCACAATTTCAATTACAAGACACGTGAAGAAATGCATGCATGCACTTTATTCCAGACCACATTCAAAAGACAAACCTTACATTAGTTTATTTCCATGTACCAATGCCTGTAATGGAGTACGAAAGGAGGGGTATCCGGGCATGCTGCCTAGCCTACTATAGTAAACTGCTATACACATATCTGTGAGTTGATTGTTGTGAGATGGTCATACCATTTCCCCTGTTCTAACACGTAATGTATTACAGGTTATTAATTTTTGTGAACTTTGCATTAATTATAAATTGCATGCGTGTATATATATATATATATATATATATATATATATATATATATATATATATATGGGTGGGTTAGTTGCCAAGTGGTGTAAGTTACAAAAAATCGAAAATGGACTTACACCACTACATAATTGCCTGCAGTAAGGTCTACATATTTACCAAATGGCGTACGTCCTAGTACACTACATTTTCCCATTGCATTACGTATTAAATAACGTAATCCCTGAAGTTTAACACAGATACAAACTTAAAATTCTCTCTCCTGAAATATTTGCATTTTGGACTTACATCACTTGGCAACTAACCCACCCATATATACATACTTACACACACTGTGTGTCTAGGAATAATTAAAAACTTAGGTTTTAGGGTTTTCTCAAAAAGATCACGATTTATATAACTTTGGAAGAATTCGGTGAATGTCTGCTGTGAATTAAAAGTGCCCTTTATAAAACTTGGACTTAATATGAATATTCTAATACAAATTCTGATCGTTTGGAAGTAACTGATTATTACATTTCTCCAAATTTCTAAAGTAGTTTATACATACATGTACGTAATAACAGTCTATAAAGATGTTGAGATCTTGTTACAGACTACCTCACTTTATACAGCATACCTAGCATTGAGGTGAAAATATGTTTCCATGTGTATTAAATTTTTACTTTCTTAGAATTACACTCGTACATGTAGCAAACTATCCTGTACGAATATCATTTCACTGTTCTGACGTGGTCGTTTCTTTCTGCATAAGACACGCCCTTAGTTAGCAGTACTTTATACAACTAAACTGAGTTATTAAATAAATGGTGTATTCCAGTACCTGCTCCGGTCAGCCCTCCGTGCGCAGTGGCCTTCTGCAGTTATCGGAACTTGCGATGAAGACAGTCAAATATTCGTATTCCAGTCGCGAGTTGCACTGAAAGAGTGCACGCAGCACAATTTCACCCGCACCGATTTTGGTGACGGTTCTGCATTCAGTAGTGTTGCTTTGTAAACACGAAGAAACCGTTTGCTGGTGTAAGATTCAGGAATCGTCTGTCAGTTCCGTCACTTGTACCATACAAAATAAACAATATACAACAAACATATAGTCGTTTTATTTAGTGGTTCGTGAACATATTTACCAGTAGCTCGTGAAGAAAGGGGAACTGGAGGAAGATTCCTCCCAAGTTGTGTAGAGTGACAAATAATTTTCACATATGTTTTGCATTGTAAATGTGGCATATTCCAGTTGTTAGAGCATAAACAATACGCACTAGTCGCGGCCAGTCACGTGACTTTTGTATTTATAGTGGTGTAAGTCCATTTTCGGTTTTTTTGTCACTTACACCACTTGGCAACTAACCCACCCATTTCGATCGTGAAATAACGAATCTTGGAAAATGTCAGGCTTTAGTTATTCTAAGTGTCTCGATTATATTCGATTCTCGTTTCAACCCGATCAGGAGTTCTCGAGTGCTATGTTGCTGTTGAGAGCTGCTTCACGATCTGGAAGTCTAGTTAATAAACATGGAGGACGTAAGCGCGCAGGTTACGTTTATAACAAATCGGCACAGCTTTTATACATTTGCACTCTCTAAACGTTGTGCAGGATATAATAACAATAATGTCCCGTCATAGCAATAGTTTGAAGTGCAGCAAAGAGTTCTTAACACAGTATCTCACTTAGTATAGATCACATTGCTGTCGAGGGATGGCATGATACTTGTAATATTACAACATGCACAATACTTTTCACATCTGCTCTAAGTAAACGTTATTAAACACTTTACAAAGTATGTGCACACACTCAAAAATGTTTAACACAGGTACTCAGTTACATTAGTTAAATATAATATTTTAGTCTTCAAGTTACGAGCGTACAGTTACGTATGTGGTTAGCGTTTTTTGGCTTCGCAACCCAGAGCTTGAAATCTTCTCAGAGTTTGGATTTTTTTTTATTTGCCCTACTATCCAAAGCAATAACCGAATTATTTTTACGATTTATTTACGTTGTCCTTTTATGTACTGTCTGCAAATGAGCAAATTGCGATGCACATTTTAAGTATCGCAAGTTGTTTGCTACCAGTAATTAGTTTTTTTATAGTGTATAGTTATATTAATACAACTGTGAAAATCCATAGTTTAATTTTGTAGATATTTTTTTCTCTTGAAAGTGAGTACTTTTAAGGGATGTGTGCATGGTAAAATCATAATGCCGACCAAATCGCATTTAAAAATTTACCGATGTATGCAATTAATTTTAATATATCTTAAATAATATTCAAAGTGCTAAAACTGTGCAAACTCTTAAATTTTTTGGCTTACAAGTATCATGTTAGGTAGTAGAATATTGTGAGTTCTTGTACATTCAAGTGATAATATAGACATGTGGTTATTATAGTAGGGCTGTTAGGTACTACCCGAAATATATACTTTTGAAGTTCGAATTGTCACAAAAAAGGCGAAATATTTTAGTATGTACTGCATTGAGTAGAGTATATTTTAAAATTGATGTCATAACTTATTTTATATTACCAGTGGTTACACAGGAATTCTTGCATTGTATAATTGTGCACTGCATTTCATTAAAACATACAAATATATGTAACTGTCATATTTAATTTTCTACTTAATGTTCTGTTATTTAATATTGTTCGGCGAGTTCCTAGCAGCCATCAGTATGGAGAGATGCGTTGAAACGAAACATAATGCAAACACACTGAGCAAAAAATATCGCTTGTAATTAGTTTGTACAAATGTTCTTTATTTTACTTATATGAATCCCAACATCAACGAGTTACATTCTTACTGACAAATATATCAAGACATTTAACTTACGAGAGTAAAATTTAGGCCGAAAGTTATTTTTCCTGTAATTTGTTCGTAAATATTTCAAGTATTTATTTTTGTCCCGTTAGTTGTTAACTGTATGTTAATATGATGGAGGAAACCGATAGAGGGGGAAGTCGATAACCCTAACTTTGCCGAAGTAAGGAGGCGACGAACCGACACTGCACTTAAAATAATTATTTCGAGTTGTTTTATCGCCGATCGTTTGAAAATATGTTTCCCGATCGACTGGAGTGCTGTCTCTTAGAATAGATTTCGAAAGGTAACGATAGACAACTCAAGAAACTTAGAATAAAGTCCCAGAGCTGTCAATTATAACAAACCATTAATATTATTGACTGTAAATCAGAAACACCATAAAGCTAGAATATTTTATTCACACAAAAATGCGTTATAACGTTCCCAATAAAAAACATACTTCTGAAACACTATTATATTAAACAACATATCGAGTTGCGTTACTTTCAAAAACGGTTTCAATAGGAAATAAAAATCTGTTTTAGCGAGATTAACTCACACATAACCTACTGAACAAGTATACTCACATGTTCACATCAACAACAGCTAGAGGTTTGAGAAATCTTATCAAGATACCGAGTCTATCAGGCTCTCGTCATTTATACGTTAATGTAAGCAAAGTACTTGACTTTTAAATGACAAATGATAATATACAAACGATGTCACTTTGATTAAGATAAAGGCGGTTTTTTGGAAACGTAATAACACTTAAGGATATATGGAATACAAAGCATTTTATTTGCTAATTAATGTACATCAGTTTGAACATTGTTTAGAGACTACAATTTTTAAACATGCTTGCAAACTTTCCATTACAGATATCTTTCTGCAAATTCACTTCTTACATGTTTTATCTCCTTTATCGATATTTGATATCAATTATCTCGTCAAAAGTGGAGGGAGGAGCTCCAGCTAATAATATATAATCCGATAACCGCTCAGGGGGCCACGGTGGCCGAATGGTCAGACAATTCACCTCCCACCAAGACGATCCGGGTTCGATTTCCGGCGGGGATATGTGGGAATCATGCCGGACGATGCCGCTGGTCGGTGCATTTTCTCTGGGATCTCCCGTTTCCTCCGCCCTTTCATTCTGGCCCTGTTCCATGCTCACCTCATGTCACCCTTCTGTATGTTGAGCGCTGACCAAAATCTCTCACTCACTCATGTTGAGTGGTTATCGAGTGAGTGAGTGATGTCTGCATAGGAATAGCACTAAAGGAATGTTAAACCCGTGTATACCTATGTCGGGTCCTCCACACATTGCTTTCACCCAGCTAAAAATAACGGAAATGTGTGTTTCTGCGGTTCTTTTATGTGTATACAGGATGATTGAAAAAAACACCGACAACGCTTAGTATGTTGTGCGGGACGACAAACTGATCATAACTGGAGAAGGAACCCATGTCTGTAAACACACGGTGTGGGCGCAGGAGACCAGAAAAGTGTCCGTGTGACATGTGGTCAGTAAAACGAAGAAACAGTATGCAGCAAAAAGCAGGTTACAAACGGGGTTCAAACTGTGAACCTCCGACGTCAATGCAGAGTCTACAGCGGCGGCTCTGAGCTGCACGCACATGATCCAGTAAGTGCGGTTGTCTGGAAATAATTTCAATCGCTCCATGTACTCGTCCAATGAGGTCCTCCTCTGATATTACATGAGTGGCATACACCATGGCTTTCATACTACCCCACAGGAAATAGTCGAGTGGTGTGAGATCTGGTGATTGTGCTGGCCATGGAACTGGTCCTCCTCGACCTATCCATAGATTTGGGTATGTAACGTTGAGGTGATTCCAAACATTTCTATCAAAGTGGGATGGATCTCCGTCGTGTTGCAGCCATATGACCTGTCGCATTTGCAGCGGCACTTCATCCAATAAGGTAGGCAAGATATCGCTAAGAAATGTGAGGTAAATCATTCCTGTTAATCTGTTTGGCACACTGATAAATATACTTATTAGTCACTGCAAAATATTTTTTTAAAATGGACCTTACAAAAATTTTTTGCAGTGGTTACAAAATTTTTTGTAGACACTGCAAAAAGTTTATTGGGGACAGAAAAATATTTTTGTGGTAAGGTTCATTTTAACACAAATTTTTGCAGTTACTAATGAGTATTTATTTCAGTGCAGTAGATATGAACCAATGAAATGGTCTGCAGTTATTCCAGCCCATACGTTGATACTGAACCTGTGTTGGGGACCGTGAACCACCTGCGCACATGGATTTTCGTCCGCCCAAACATGCATGATATGCAAGTTTACAATGGGGAACAAGCGCAATTTTTTTTTTATGTTTTAATTCGATTCCGCAGGCATTTTTAAGCCATAATCACATTTTACTTTTAATTTCTATGCGTTGATTAAAGTGCAATCGCCGAAAAACGTAACACAATTTAAAAAGCCCGCCGAAACGCTCGACTTCAGCATGGTGCCCGCTGTGACGTCATCCGGCGAAACTCCAGCCCGCTTGCTGCCTACTGCCCATAGCAATCGTGCGCACATCGCGAGAAGTATGACAGAAGGTTAAAGTAATCTCGACTTGGCGCAAAACGAAAGATGTTCACATCTTATATTGCACCTAAGTGTTCTAATACGTACTTAAAAATAATCGGCTAGTTATTTGTTCCTGAACGAAAACGTGAAAAATGTCGCAAAGCAGTGGATATAAATTATTCGGCAAAACTGCGATTCATCACTTCAATAATTCACATTTTTGTTTTCAATGCTTGCACATAATATTTTTGGACGTAGGTTCTAGACATTATATTTCTATAAATAATTGTTTTTGTGAAATGTAATCTGAGTGACCTAAACACAAACTAAGCGCTATTTAAACTCGAGGCATTTAAGAGATACAAGTAAAACCCAAGCAGGTTACTTTTTATAAACGCCGATAGTAACTCAGAAGAAAGAATAATATATATATATATATATATATATATATATATATATATATATATATATATATATATATATACATACACACAAATATTAATTTAAAGGCAATCATTAAAATATTAGAGTAAATAACTCGCACACAGCAGTCACGCGAAACATTACACATAGTTCGAGGTCTACCGGTAGATAACAGCAGCATGGAAGAACCCAAGTAGTTCTAGAAGTCACGGTAGGTAGCAGAACACATTATAATGTATTAATTTTGTATTTAAATATTGTAAAGCCTAGCAGATATTGTTTGAAATTCAGTTCCCATCAATGTATACTACAAATGCGTAGGAGATATTCCAAGTTTGAGTTAACGTTCGTAGTGAGTAAAAATATATTTTTAAACGTGTAAGCGTGATTACGACCAGTCACATAGCAACGAACCATTGCAGCTTTCACATTTTTTGTTAAGGTTTATTATTTTATGTATCCTATTTCCAGGTAAGGAACGTAAGAGTAAGTCACAAAATTTATAAAATAAGAATAATTTATTACGCGAGAGGCAAACAATCTGGCAGAATCGTCGGAAAAAAGAAGCTGTTCAGCTTTTGGAAGCGTCTTACGAAAATGGTTTTCAGAGTAAAATCTTACGTGGATAGGTTAGTGATTATTTAAACTATTATTAACATGTTAAGTACGGTATCGAAGAACGACTAATATTTTAGTGTGAATCTCACGCCACAATCGCATTCCACTTGATATTCTCTCAGGCGAGATCTGAGAAACAATTAGGCTATAAATGCGGCCCTGAAATGGTGCAAACCATTAGCTACACGTATTTGTTCGTATTAAACACATATTCTGTAACACAATTCACCAGCACAATAATATGCACCGTACTACACGCTTAAAGGCTTCATCACGAACGTGTTGTGGCTTCAAGTAGTTTTGCAACTCCTAAAGTAATATACTGACACCATAAACAACGTAACTGGCCTTGCCACGACTAGGAAAATGTGGCTTCCCGCCAAGCGAATTTCGCCTAGTGACGTCAAGCCAATCACAGTGCGTTCTCATCCCGTTTGAATATTTCTGGATTTCTTACATTTACGGCGACGTTTTTTTGCAAGTTAGATGTTGTTTTAAGTCTCGGCATTAAGTTTACTTGTTATTTAGCATTAAATGTAAACGCTGGTAATGTTTTTAGTTAAATACCCGACATACGCATGTTCCCCATTCCGTTTGGGTTAAAAGAGCATTCGTCTGTGAATAGCACCAAGCTCGGGAATTGTGGCTGCAGTATGCATTGTTGTAAATACCACTCCGCAAACTGGATTCGTCGTGGGTAGTCATCCTCCAGTAATGCGTGGACTTTTGCAGGTAGTATGGATGTAGCAGCTGGTCGTGAACAACTTGCCACACCATATTTTGAGATGTGTGCAGCATCTGTGCCACTTGCCGAGTGCTGGTGGATGGGTTCTCTTCGACCAGTCTCAACACATCCTCCTATAATTGAGGTGTTTTAGTCGAACGTGGTCGATACGCATCACGTTTTGGCACCTAACAAAGGGATACTATTGTAAACATTCGACACTACTGATGTACAGTAGTATTACTGCGGTACATGTAAGTAACAAACACAAGTTACACTGCTATGTACATACGTGAAACTTTCCAGCATCTCTTAGTCGTCTCTCAATGGCCGCGAACGAAGAATGATGTGGAGTATGTCCGTTTGGAAAACATTCCGCGTACAGTCGTGCAGCAGCTCGACCATTGCAACCTGTTTTGCCGTTGTTGTGTACTAGTACATGTCGACTGCTGCACTGAAGGACTACTAAACGTACCTCAGTCAAATGTATTGAGTAGCGCATGCGCAGGAATGTTATTACGGTCACATCGTTAGTTGAACGGTTCCGTACCTGTTTCGGAGACCAAAACGGATTGCAACCAATGGCACTACTTGTCTAATATTGACGTTCTACTGCGCCCACACCGTGTGTTTCCAGGCATGGGTTCCTTCTTCACTTACGATCAGTTTGTCGTCCCGCAAAACATACTAAGCGTTGTCGGTGTTTTTTCAATCAACCTGTATATCATGACTCTAAAAGTTTTTGAATGTAAACGAGGCGTGTACAATACATCTTCATATTTAATAATACGTCAGGTATTTATTGTGTCAGCGCTGAATGTCTCATAGCAATGAACTGCGATGGGAAGACAGCACGTCAGTTCATGGACTTGTACCTAGAGGCTAGAATGAGGCTTGAAGTGTGTACTGCCTCGTCCTTACAGCATCTACATTTCTTGGTACCAGTCGAGCGACATACATTCACTCAGGCGCTTCTTAAGTATGAAACTATTTATACGATTAAAGTTGTTGCCTGTAATAAAATAAGCACCGCATTATTCAGTATTCATTACTAACTATACACATTTAAAAAATAACAATAATAACATCTTTATTGCAACATGTAGAAGTTAAGGCATTATCCCTTCTCTTACACTTAACCACGATATGTATGTTAAATTTACTTACAATATTACTGCTTGTAACCTACTACTAATATAATTATGTTAATGTATATCTGAGATTGTATGAATCAAATAATTTTACTGTTTATTTAATCATAATTACTAAAAACGTGAAATACTAAATACACAAAATAATATAATGCCATAATAAGTCATGATCATTTGCATATACGCATATTCAAGTTATTCATTATTAATGATATCCCATTGATAATGTATCGCATTCATACCGGTGAAATATATCAGCACACATTCATTTTCACTTGTAGCTAGATAATCAAACGTATGGTTGATAGTCGAAGTGCATTAATTCTGTATAAAGTGTTTAACATTACTATTTATAACCTAGAAACTTTCTGAAATAAAATAAAAGTTTTACAAGCTTAACTCAAAATATTTTAACCTTATGTACATAAAAAACAAAAAAAAAATTTACAGAATATTACTTCAACATTTACCCACAAATTAGAATATCTTAGATAAAGAAAAATTCACTTAGCAAGGTTCAAATATCACGTTCTCGTGTGCAAACGGAAAAATCACATCAGAGCACATTTCACAATTGTATACATTCACACCCACAATCAAATACACACATAGATACACACACATGAACAAGACTTCGTTTTAAAAAACTAAACAAAAGCAAAATGCAGTAAGGATAAGATAAAAACACCAGATAATAATTATTGAATTTCCTTAAAATGGAATTTAAAATCATTAACATATTTATATGACACGTAAATTTGGACCCACCTATGTCACATGGGGCATTTATTGGGCTTATATTGGGCCAACTTCATGTGTCCTATCAAAAAGTGGGCCACAACTTCAATAACATTCCCAAACTAGTTTAGAGACCGACTAATAAATGTTGACAACTTAGAGAAGCAAATGAGGTCTCAAGAGAGGGATCATGAGAGACCAAATCCACCTCCTAAGAATCGACCGCTGTATACAAACTGACAGCTCCAGCCGCCACAACAGCCAGACAACCAGGAACAGAGGGTCGCACAGATAAACAACTTGGGTTCTAGGTCATGCAGTGGGTTAAATCATGACCGTGACTTCCGAGGAGGCTACAGAGATAGATGGAGAGGAAGACGGAAGCAAGGTCCACCATATTCTTCAAGAAGGAATGGAAGGAGATACGACAGAGGAAACAACTCTCAATCTGAAAGAGAAGATCACCGGACTAGGAAAATGGAGGGTGACAGAAGTCAACTAGTACAGGGTGCCAGCATTACAAGGACCACTGATGTATAATGGTCATGGGGACACGAGAGACCCTAACCAACATACCAATTACTCCCAGGGTTTGTTTCACCCAAAAGTGCAAAGTTTTCCCACGCCTATACTCTTGCCTACACAGATGCAACCAGGTGGCCAGCAGCCACCACCACCACCATCTGTTTGCCAAGGGCCTTGTGAACACCCAGCAGTTAACCAAGGTCAGCACCAGAGTAACTGAAGTGTTGCGAGTAATCGGCATAATAGATGGCCACCACAGGTTAACCAACAGTTACCTAGGGACCATACAAATAATCTAGGGTTAAATTGGAATGGGTCGACGATGCCCATCTCCGAGCGTTGACCCAGGAGTGTGATAGAATGTAGTACGGAGACGAATTTAATGAACATGCACGGTGAATTAACAGTTAGGATAGAACATGGAATTACAGTGTTGCAACCTGACTGTCATGAATTTCTCACTATGTGGATGCAAGAGAATGGCAGAGAATGTTTATATAATGAACCTGTTACAGCTATAAGAGGCTTAAGGAAATTTTATGCCCTGAAATTTGTGTCAAAATATTTGGTTTAGAAGTACCAAATCTACTGAACAGCGGAGCAGAAGTAAGCTGCATTAGTAACGATGCAGTCAAGACCATTGAAAATACAGGAATGCAACTGTCAAAATCAATGGCCTTGGAACACTTAAAGTTATATGAGTGTCAACAGTAAAGGGTCTAGCTAAACCTATGATCTTTTGCAATGATTTTTTTACGGAACATTCATTTACACTAGATATTTGTGGTTGGTTGGTGACCACGTCAGACATGGAGGTAGACACTGTTGTACCCCATCAGTGGAAATATTCAGACAGATTTGTTGGGTTGCTAGAGAGAGAAACAAATTTGTATCACCCTGCATGTAACAGTATTTTGCCATCACTGAAGACACTTGGCAAGCTCAGTTGTGGATACCCTGTTAGAAGAACAGCAAAGAAAACTTTTCAAAATTTTGAGTAAACGTCAACCCATGTTTTTTTACAGGTCTGGTCTAAACAAACACTATCAAGCCAAAATTAGGTTAAAACCAGGAGAACCGATACACAAGAAATCCTATCCTATTCCCAGGATATATGTAGAGGGGTCAGAAGAATTCCTAAGCAGATGATACAGTTGGGAATAGTAAAATGGCAAGCTTGTCCTTTTGCTAATCCTATTCTGTGTGTCAGAAAGCCAGATGGCTCTGTGCGCCTATGTTTGTATGCGAGAGGCTTGACTAAAGTACTATCAAGGATCAAGAAAGCGCAACACAAACCACTGAAATTCTGAGGCTTTATCGAGGGATAAAGTACCTAACTACTCTCGATCTGTCTTGTGGATTTTGGCAGATTAAATTTGAACAAGAATCTAGGCAATTTACAGCATTCTTGTTCAATAATGGGCAATATGTTTTCCAAGTCATGCAATTCGGCATTTGTAATGCAATAGCAGAATTCACAAGGTGCTTGACTCTGACCTTGAGTGAAGAATGCAAATGTTTTGCTTGTGTGTATGTCGATGACATACTCATTACATCAGAATAATTTACAGAACACCTTGAGCATGTTGATGCAGTGTTATCTAAACTTCAAGAGGCTGGTATGACAGTGAAATTACGAAAAATCTTTGTTTTGTTGTAATTATTTGCTTTTTTTTACACATCCGTACTCCAGCAGGCATTATGACAACTTCTGATAAACTGTGTGCCATAACACAATTTCCAGAAACTAAGAATGTAAAGTAAGTTAGGACACATTTGGGATGAATTGACTTTTACAGAAATTACTCGGATAAAGTTGCAGAGTTAGTATTTCCTCTGTTTTCACTTCTGAAGAAAGACACACCATGACAATGGACAGGAAGCCGTTGAGTTGAAGAAACTATTCCTAGAGGAGCAAGTTATTCACCATCCTGTACAAGGGAAAGAATATTACATGTACACAGATGCTTCTGCATATGCCCTTCGGGTGAAACTATCACAACAGGACCAGGATGGGATGGAAAAGACAGTAGCGATGGCAAGCCGTACGCTGAAACCTGCAGAGAGGAACTAACTACACGACAACAGAAAGAGAAGTCTTAGCTATTGTGTGGATCCTACAGAAATACAGAGATCTACTACTTGGAGAACACATAGTCCTATTGACAGATCACCAAGCATTGACTTTCTTGAGAGCATACAAGACTTTTGGCAGGAGAATTACCAGGTGGTGTCTGCCAATACAAGATTACGATATGGAGACAATTCGTATCAAAGAGCAGGAAAATGTGCCAGCAAACTACCATAGTCAAGCTCGTGACATGAGTGCAGCAATAATGGTTCCTAACCTAAAACCACAAGAATTCTTAGTAGCAACACAAAGTTTCAAAACATAGCCACAGAAAAGTGAGAAACTGAATGATATCTTGGAAAACATCCATAACTTACAGTAGACAGATGAAGACTGCAAGAACTTAACTGGAAGACTTATGTCAGCTAACCCTAAAGACACGATACACATTTTCTACTTTCTGTCACCGGAGAGAATTTTATTTCACCATAGCAAGATGAAATCGCAGTTTAAGGAGTATTTGAAACCTGGGTTAACTAAGAAGATAATAAATGAGTTTGTGTGGGAAAGTCACTCAGTACTAGGACATGCTAATTACTAAAGTGTTTTAAATGCTTCGTAGACTGGTATATTGGTCAGGCATACAACACAGTGTAACTAAGGGAGTAAGGTCTTGCTTAGTATGTCAGAAGGCTGAGCACACCCAAGAGGTAATGAAGGGCGAGTTAAAACCTATTTTGACCACCAAATGTTAGTGCCTGTGGATCTATTCGGCCCTTTGCCACAGTCAAATTCAGGAGTGAAATATATTTTTTGGGCTAATTTATATATTGTCAAAATATACTAATCTCTATGGAATTGTGAAAGCAACGGCTAAGGTGCTATTAGAAATTCTTAAATTGTTTATCGAAGAAGTGGATATGCCTGAAAGAGTGTTGTCTGATAAGGGAACACAATTTACCAGCGAAGTGTGGCAAGAAGGGACAAAGAAGCTGGAAATTCGACCCACTAAGTCCGCGGTGAGGGAACCGCAGAGAAATCCTGTTGAAATAAGAATGAAGATGCTAGGGACTACCCTAAAGATAAACATTAACCAGTCTCAGCAAAGTTGATGAGACAGGCTACCACTTATTGACGCAGGCATGAACCATACTGTGCATTAATCTACTAAGTTAACTCCTCATGAAGCTCTAACATGTCAATGCTCGGAACCGATTGCAATCGAAAATATGCTGAATTTTCCTGATGTAAGAAATGACAGTGTAGAACCAGCAGTGATTCAGAGAGAAGTCGTCCAACTGATTAACCAGCAACTCTACAACACAGCTGTCAAATAAGAGAGAGAGTTAAACCTTAAAAAATAAACAAGTTACAGATTGGAACAAAAGTATTAGTCAAGGCTATGGGAAAATGTTACCCAGAAGTAGTTTAAGTTATGTTTTCGACCTTATGAAGTGTTCGAGTGCATTCAGAACAACTGTTATTGATTACATGACTGTAATACCAAACAGCCAGTGGGAAAATTCAATGACTTGCTGAAGCTATATTTTGACTCTGTCGTAGGAGCGCAGCCATAAGCTGGTGGTATACCGACTGGAATATTTTGTGTTATTAATCCAGGAAGTTAGGAATATGTAACGAAGTGTAAGTGTGCAATTATAAGGTATGCAAATGTTGTGGTCGTCATGTGTTTATTACATATAAGTCTACGTTAAGTTTACTTATTGTGAACAGTTATGATATTGAATTGAGTACAGCTATGAGAGTAGCATTGTTTACTCGCCTGTAATGGTTAGGGCGCAGATGTGTAGTGCCTGCGATAAGCGCCCAGTTTGATGTGACCTATTGCTAAGATGAGAAAATGTTTACGTTTATGCCAGAGGAAGAAGTAGCCTATCTGTATGTAGTTCAACATTTTTAAAGGTGTAATGCCTATTGTTACGGATACCACAGCAGCGCTCACCAAGCAAGGGAACTGCATGCGCGGAGCGGTGTTATGACCACACTCAGATGGTTATCCTCAATATTGAGAGCAGGTGGACATATATAACGAGGGGGCAGGGCCACCGAGGTGGTTGTTCATCGGACCAACAGCTGGGGCACCTCCAGGTCGGCTAGGATGCCGTCCCCCTGCTGACCAACTCTGTCGTCCCAGGGCCGGACGTCTGGGACTCCGCTCGTGACACGGGGAGGTCACTACAGTGCCCACGTGCGATAACGTCAGAGTGTCGACGGCGCCAATACACAGTGGTAAGCCGCTTGGAACTGGGTTCCAAAATATTTCAATTAAACCACCTATAGATTCAGGCCTTAAGCCAAGATTGTACGACGCCAGTTGTAAAGCTGTACAGTTTACTTTCCGTGCAATTTAAAGTGTCTTCTAGTCAGTATTGTGGCGTCTGATAATTGTCATTAATCCCTGGTCGTAGCATTCAGGAGTCACAGTTGAGTGGTGGAGACAGTAGTAGCCACCAGCACACCACTCTTATGTTAATCCCGAGAACACCCTGGAATAGACAACCATTTTTAAAGGGTGAAATACTATGCTTGGTAACCCCTCCAACAAAATTGAGTTCCCGTAAGTGATGAAGTACTGAGTAAAATTCACTGGGATCATGTTCCGAAGGAAGGTAGAAACTACGCTTGAACACCTGCACTGAAACTATTTATGGCTAACAAGGATGAGTATGGAGGAAACATTTATGGAATAAGACATGCACAACTTTGACAAATTTGTTCCCAGTCGTTATAATGACATTTTACTGACCTGCATATTATATTAGTTAATCCATTTGATTTCCTGGGTTGAATTTATTTCAAGAGTAGTGATTTAATTGTAACTTCTTCTAGCTGTAGAAGTTGTCTGTAATTGTGGCGACTTTATTCTTCTTAAGTTGAAATTGTCGTAGTTTATTTAATATGAACTATACGGTAATTATTCATCAAATGGCACTAACAATCAGTAGAATTTTTTATTTCACTGAAATGAGTGTATTCATTTTCGAGACTTACGAACTGAATTGTGGTAAAGCACTTAGTTTACAGATCACAACACTTCACAAACACTACACGTACGATTCATGTGTTTTGTACGGGGTAAGTATACTTTAAATTTGATTCTACGTGACGTAACACTACCCTGCGTAACAGTAAGGAAGATGAAAGAGATGAGGGAAGAATTGCTACGAGATGCCAAGTGAAGAGTGTAACAATATTATTTATTTTTGGCGAAGAGTAAATTTTGAACACAATGAACGTAGCCAGGTAGTGTTTGAAAGGCTAGGAGTGACATCTATAATTCGAGGGAGCTTGCCAGGGTGTGAATATTTTCACAGCTCGAAGAAGCAACAGAGGTTACAGCCGAGTACGGGTAACTGATTTAGCGATGAGGAGTGGGCCGTCATGCAGTCTGGTTCCGATTGCTGTCCCTGCTGAATGACATAGCTCTAGGTCGACGAGAAGATCCTGACAGCCACTGATCCATCTTCGACACAGCAGTGCAGAGCTTTTCACAGCAACCACCACAGCAGTTCCTCAACCACTATGCCCTGTGCTGTTCAATTGTGACTTTGGCGCGAAATAGCTAACTTCACTTGAAACAACACTACGCCTGCGCAGTGATGAATTTTGCATTTGTTATTGTTATTATGTCACAGAGATATGTACTAACACGCAGTGTTAACTCTAGTGTAACACAATGTCACACATAAAATTCTATTGTGGCTTTTGTCACAAATTACAATTGCACCTAACCCTCGAAAGACATCAAATTGAGATGTACAATTTATTGATATAATGGAAAGTGTAACTAATTTGTTAATTGTTTTGAACATTCTGCAAAAGACTGAATTTTTTGTAAGATTCAGAGGGAATTAAGTGCAAACAATGTATGTTTATTTAAATTTTCAGACATTTAAGAAAACTAACGAAGAAACACGTGATATAGTGTACTTACTGATGTATTACGCAATGTTTGATGTTTTACTGTTGTATTACCTATACAGAGAGATATTTAAGACTATATAAATTTCACTGAGGGTACTGTCATTTTAATCATCCTAAGGAGAGGGCAATTTATAGCAAGTCCATGGAATATATTGACTTATTTTCTTCAGACACTTACCATATACATAAATACCACATAACAAGTGAGACGTTTCATTGGCAAAAATATAAGTGTTTGGAAACAACCTCGTATGTTTGGGTGGGTTAGTTGCCATGTGGTGTAAGTCCAAAATACAAATATTTCAGGAGAGAGGATTTAAAATCTTTATCTGTGTTAAAATTCAGGGATTACGTTATTTAATACGTAATGCAATGGAAAAATGTAGTGTACTAGGACGTACACCATTTGGTAAATATGTAGACCTCACTGCAGACAATTCTGTAGTGGTGTAAGTCCATTTTCAATTCTTTGTGACTTACACCACTTGGCAACTAACCCACCCATACCTATATAATATTATATATATATATATATATATATATATATATATATATATATATATATATATGTGTGTGTGTGTGTGTGTGTGTGTAAACTAGTTTTGTTTTTTATTGTTTGTAAATAACGAGATGTATTTATTTTACGTTTTCACGATTATTTCAAGATTCCGAGTGTTATTTTCTCAGCTATGAACTTTAATAATGAAATTATTATGAAACAAATCCGTACCACGAAGTGTGAAAGAAAGACGCCATCTTGTTTACATAGAAGAGGTTTTGCGCGCGTATGCGGCGCTGAGTTTATTTGTGTTTGATAGTAATGTGTCTATTTTGAATAATTTAAACTCTACAGATATTTTAATGCATATAAGTATGTATATTTTTTATTTAAAAGCTAGAATAAACTATTGTATTCTTTAAATATGTAACGTATATATTTTATGAGAGAAGCAAAGATGTAATGACGAAGGATATTATCATATCTTTGCCGGCCACGCGTCCTTGTTTTGACAGCTTTAACAGTCTTCAGTTGTCAAAATCAGGTGATACGTGGTCATGTGTTCCCGCCGATTTCAATGGGTATAGAGCTAATAACAGGGATGCTTCCTTCTTGGTCTATCATCTAATGAAGAAGCTGCACATATTTTAAGATGTGAAAATCATTTGAATGAAAAATTAATAGTTTTCATTTTGTAAAGTTCCAAAACAAAATAGCAACCTGTAGTGCAGTTATATAAGCATCAATAATATGTAAGTTGTACACGTTTAGGCCTACTAAAGGCATTTTTATTACGAAACAGAATCCTTCAAAATTTTAATGTGACTACACAAGCTTAAAGAAATAATCTTGACTATCTTGGCTTCAAAAACCTATCGTGTTTAAGTCACCTGTCAGCAGCTCCTCAGTAACTGTAATTTAATGTGTTAAAGTAAAATGAAATACTGGAATTTTTTTTAATTCCTGACATAAATTTTAATGTAATATTTTCAGTATGCTGTGTAGTTGAACACTGACAACCTGACTCAAAGAGTACCATGAGAAGAGAGAACTGTGTAAGAACATTACTAGCCGAGGTAAATCGAACATTTTAAATTTATACATTTCTTTTAATCCTGCGATATCAAATTAACTTTCTTTCCTAATTTGAACTATTTAACAACATTATTGAAAGAAATTGATTTATTATTTTTTGTATTGCTATGAATGAGAGAGTGGGATTGGTGTGCTGTATTTAAGTCAGAATTAAATTAGTAGTATATTAATTCAGTAGATGTTACTAATTTTTGTACATTGGAAGTGTTATCCTAGCACGCACACACCACAGTACGCACTAGCATAAAATACAAAAATTATATATATGTACGTGCGTGTGTGTGTGTGTGAGTTGGTGTGTGTCATTGGTGTACGGGAAGAGAAAACACGGTGGAGTAAAAACAATTTATATCTCAACGACGACGAAAATTGAAACAAAAATTTATCCAAATTTCACTTTGTAGTTCACTCCACGCATTAGTAAAAAGTAAAAAAACAGAATATGATTATGCATTTTGTGGCGCCACAATTCATTGTTTGTTATTGTATGGAAAATATTACATTTATCTAATTGAAGTTATCTTCTCTGGCCGTTTAATCTTTTCTTTGTGTAAGTACTTTGAAAACTTGTAAAAATGTTTCAAAAATCATTTTATCAGGATCTTCCAACTACCTCAATCTAACGTTATTTCGAATGAAGAAGCTTTTGAAACTACACGTCTAAATAGTCGCCGTTGCAGACGACAGTTACAATTAATTTTTGCTCGTGCTCTTTTTGTCTGATAGCCATGGGAAGTTCGTGTTCTAGTTTGTCAATCGTCATTGTACCGAGATGAAAAGAAATAAACGAAATTATTTGTATGCTGAAAATCAGTGTTAAACTATGTCTTCTTCTAAGAGCATTAAAGGTACTACATTAATCAATAAATTACCATTCGAAGCACATATCCCATCTTACAACTATTGCCGGCCAGGTATATGTCTTGCAATATGTTAAGCGTAAGATGGTATAAAAATGTACCATTTAGATGAACTCTTTAAATACCGGTACGTGGTTCAAAATATTCTCAAACTAATAGTTTAAAAGACGGGCACATGGTAGACTTAAGAGTTGGTTGCAAAAGTAGAAAAAATTAGAAAGTCGAGACGGATAAACTTTGTTAAAAAGTAAGCATCCTTATAATTTTCTAAATTCTTGGAAACAAGGGTTAAAATTGAAATTGGAAGAAGAATAAGAAATAACTTAGAAATGTGGTGTTATTTCTCTGTTGTTTCCAGTACTTGGTGCACTTTGTGCACTTTAGGTGCATATTTGATATCTAAGACTGTAAGTTCTAAAAAATGCTACACAAAATCAGTTGGAAGAGTAAATGTGACACAACGCTAACGTTGGTAATTTTGTTTCTGTGACAATTAACAGTTAAGAACTTTACCTGAAACCTCGTGCACAAGGCAAAGGCTTAAAAGAGTGCTAAAATTAGTTATTTACGCACTGTTTTCACATAAAACATGTTTGCAGTTACCGAAAATTAATGTTTGATGCCACAGTAACTAAGCAATGTGTCGGAGTTAGACATAGAGGTACTCTTGTAGCCACACTCTAGGACACACTGTTGTATGCAACTATTAAAGCTCTGTGCTTTATTGGTAAGGGGCTTACATGCGAGTGACTTGCGTATTCCTATTATATGGATTTTAAGCACAGTTGTTTCTCCATATGCCCAGGGAAAGTTACATCGCATCATGTTTCACTGCAAGGAAAATGTCATCCTTCTCTCTTAGAACTGGACATAATTTAGTCCCGCATAGACATCTGCTTTGTAGATTCTGACTATCCACCACATTATATTGTCGTGTCACAAGAATGACCATGCCCGTCATACTTTTAATACTGTTGACAATATTGAGCAGATTATATGTTATGGTGGTTCACATAAATTATGTGAGCTCTCCTTTTTACGTAATACGGATCTTGTCAATGTAGTTAGATTTGTCTGTATTTTGCCGTTTCTGTACTGGTTAAATAGCACTGCTTAATTTAAACATGCCTGTGTTTATTATTTGAACTCCTATATTGTGTTTTTTGTGTTTAATATGGTTATAATTGTTTGGTTTTCTATAAGCTATTTCTGCTAATTTTACTTTTTTTTATCGTATGTAGGGTTATTACAGTTTTTAGTATAGTTTCCACTCCCATGACTGTCAATGAGCTCAGAGTTGCGTGCACCATTAAAATAATCAGTCATTTATAGTAATAATATGTATAGAATTATATATGTAGATAATCGCATTCGATTCTGCAGTAAACTCCGACTATTTATCGAAAAAAAATTTATAAACAACAACAATTATAATGATTACGCCACAACGTATAAAGTTACAGAAAAAAACCTACATACCAAAAGAAAATCGCATGAAAGGAAAGTTGGCTAGGAAAAGTAATAGTTTCTTTGATTTTTCTCAAAACAATTTAACGAATTTATTAGAATTAAGTGACTTGAATAATAGTAGTGATTGTAATCGATATATATATATATATACCAAATTATAATATTTTACGAAATACATTGGCATGAGAAAATTAATTTAATATAGGATGTGATGCTGAATCATTCAAGCATACAATCCATTCTTCCTTCAGGCATTAATTTAACAAGAATTCCCTGTGGCATCTTCTTCATACTTTCCAGTGATCTTGGCATGGCTTACAGTCCAGGTGGATTTTTTAGCAATGTGTACATTATTCAAGGTCGCTGTTATAGGCTTAGCTTCACTGAATCCATTAAATGTGAACTTTCCAGGGGTCAAAACCTTAATGTTGGTAAAGATTACGTCCGTATACTGTGGTATCTTGTCTCCTGTAGATGTTTTAGTATACATCGTGTCCAAGATTATTGGGTTACTTACATTCTTGATGCAAACATCTGTGTATGATACACGGGTTACGAGGCCTCCACGCGAGCGATCGCTTTTTATGCGCAAGCCATTACTACCCCCATTGAAAGTAAGCGAAGAGGCAGTTATGTCGCTAACACCACTGTTTGTCTCGCTGCCGATTGACAAGCCATGGCCGGGGCCGAAATGAGTGTTAGTTACCGAAATGTGGCTGGTTTCTAGGCTTCCCTTAATCGCAATATTGTCGTCGCCGCAGGTGATGCTGCTGTGGGTGATGGTGATGTTATGTGCTCCAGATGGATCGATGCCATCCGTGTTGCGAGCGTCCGACGGAGTGTTGAGGGTGACTCCCCATACAGTTGCTCCGTTTGTAGTTCTGAGACCAAGGTGAAGGCCAGGAGCGTTCTTCAATGTCACCTGGTACAGTATGAAGTCCCGGGAGTCAGTGACTTGTATTAGCGTGGGACAGTTCTCGTTCAAATTTGTAGTTTGACCACTGCGTGACAGTTGCCACCAGGAGACGTTCTTGCCCATGATCTTCTCCCCACCTTGGCCGTCAATAGTACCTTTCCCGTACACTCCACTGCCAGTCGCGCTCGTGATGCGGATCAAGGGATTGCACCCGGTGTAGTCTTTGTTCAGCGTGCCACATATGTTCTTCCCAGTGTCGAAGGCCTTGGGGTTGGTGCTGGCCTTGAGGACCACCCCGGTATCGATCCACAGTCCGACGCCAGAGGGGATGGTGAGACTGCCGGATACGAAGGTACCGGATGACAAGTGGACTACTTTACCTTTGGCGCAGGAGTTGAGTGCCTTCTGTATGACAGCTGTCTCGTCTCCACCGCTGCCTTTGAGAGACTCACAGGCTGGTGGAATCTTGGGCTCTGTGACTTGACGCAGGTCCTTGGTTGATGCTTCGTGTAGAATGGCGACCACCAGTAGTGCCACAATGAAAGAAGCCCCATACATCTGTCGAGTGTCTGTGTGTGTCATGTTCGGTGACCTTGGAAACTGTAATGCCTGCGAAAATCTGAAACAATTTAAACACTTAGGCCCTTGTTTAGATTACATTTTAAAAGTAATTTATCCAATCCTAGATTTACTAACGTATGTTTTGTAACAACTGTTACAGATATTAAACATTTTTTCAAAGTTTTCTGTAATACTTTGTTCGCAGTACGAATGACTCACTAACAAAGTGGCAGTAATTTACGATACATCAAGTCTTTTAGTGTCTTGTAGGCTTTGTGATCCACTATGGCATAGAGTAAAATTCTAAACTTTTTGTTTCCCCAAACATATAACACGAGCTGTGGCATTTTTAGTTTGTTCATTCAGTTGTTTGTGGAATAGCGAGTGTGGCATTAATGGCCATATAGAAATTTTATTCGAATGTTTGCGAAATCGCGAACATGGCATTTTTTTAATGTGCGAATGTGTAGCATCTTCTATTAACTAAGTCTATTATTTATTATGATAATTGCGCAAAAGCGTGTTTGTTGTGTGTCTTGGAATTTTTAGATGGCATGATGGAAATAAACTGTCCGCACACAATCTAATAAGAAACATCCGAGAGATTAACCGTATAGAAGTTGGCATAAGAAATAGCCAGCAAGACGTCAGTAATGAGAGTGTCAATATAATATAGGAAATATTGCACAGAGCCCTAAAAACAATGCTCAGAAAATGGCGACAATTCTCTGTTGCACGTGTTTTCATTCAAAAAGTGCTTCATAGTACGTTGAGGTTATGCATATACATGAAAAGTTCAAACAGTTAAAACTTACTGAAGAAATTCCGGACCGCATTGATTTTAATGGCCATATTTCACATATTGGATAATTTATTTTTATTTTCAGTCTATTAATATATTTTCCGCTGCATGTAAATGTAGACATTGCCACGTGTTTTGATTATGTAGGCTCGGTTCGTGAAATGTTCGTATCTACATTCCACCGTTTACAAACTTTCTGCCATAGTAAGTCATCGATACACAACAATGAAGAGTAACAGCTGTCATTAATGATGTGTTATTAATACCTATAAAATAAGTTCTATATAAGATAGTTTACTGTGCATTTGCTCCTTAATTCATGCATTTTCTCGATGCTCGTTCCAGATATCCCAAGATAATGAACAGAATTGTTTGAACGCAGCTCGTATCATATCATCTATTTCTCAAGAAAATTGTGTATATTAAAGTCTGGCTCGTCAAAGTGTAGATGTAATATTGTAGCTGTGACAAACAATGATAAATGTCTTACAAACGTTTGAGAATAATGTCTCGGCGAGCCTGTTAAACGGGAACTAGGCCTATACATACGTCTTCAGACCCATACAATTTCGAATACAATACAAGGTAAAAAAAACACATTAGAATTACTAATAAAATAAAAAAATGCATGTTATATAATTGACTTGGACTGTTCCTTTATTCATAAATAGTGACATTCAGCATATAGCTTATTTCGCTATAAGCTACGACTTTCACTGTTGCAATTACGAAGCACGTAAAGATATGCAGGCATGCACATTACAAATCGCATTCAAAAAACAAACCTGACATTAGTTCATTTCCATGTATCTATGCTCGTAATGGAGTACGAAGGGAGGAGTATCCTGGCATGAACGGTTGGCTACCTAACCTGCTATAATAAACTGTGCGATGGTTGTTAATCTTCACGTACTCTCTCCTCTGTTCTAACACACTACGTAAAACAGGTTATTTTTGTTAACTTTGCATTAATTTCCTGTGGGTACCATTATTAAATGCGCATATATACATATATGTATATATGTGTGTGCATAGGTGTGTGCCTGTGTGTGGTATGTGTGTCTGTAGGAATAATTAAAAACTTAGGTTTTCTCAAAAAGAATTCGGTAAATGTATGTTGTGAATTAAATGTGCCCTTTATAAAACTTGGCCTTAATATGAGGATTTTCATACAAATTCTGATCATTTGGAAATAAGTGATTGGTACATTTCTCCCAATTTCTAAAGTAGTTTATATACATATTTACACATTAAAATTATATAAAGATGTTGAGATCTTGTTACAGACTTCCTCACTTTATATGTTTTCATTTGTACTTAATTTTTAATTTCTTAGAATTACACTCGTGCATGCAGCAAACGATCCTGTACGAATATCAGTTCATTGTCCTGGCGTGATCTGTTCTATATGTATAAGACACAGTACCTGCTCCGGTCAGCCCTCCGTGCTCAATGGCCTACTGCATTTATCGGAACTTGCGATGAAGACAGTCAAATGTTCGTATTCCGGTCGCGAATTGCACTGGAAGAGTGCACGCAGCACAATTTCGCCCACACCGTCTTTGGCGACAGTTCTGCATTCAGTAGTGTGGCTTTGTAAACAGGAAGAAACAGTTTGCTGGTGTACGATTCAGGAATCATATATCAGTTTGGCACCTGTATAATACAGAACAGCTAATATACAGCAGAAATACAGTCGTGTTATTTAGTTACATGTTCGTCATTAACGACAGTAAAATTAGCCAAGCCGCGTGGTTCGTAAACATATTTACTAGTAGCTTGTCAAAGAAGAGGACTGGAGAAAGATTTCTCCCTAATTTCCTGATTAAATCTCTGTGTGTTATCAGTATTTAAATTATAACAGTGTTGTGTTGAAAAACCATTTGATGTCACATATGTTTTGCATTGTAAATGTGGCATATTCCAGTTGTCAAAGCATAAACAATACACACTAGTTGCGGGTAGTCACGTGACTTTTGTATGTTTTCAGACAGTCCTCCGTGTGCGACAGTCAATTATAACGCGCCATTAATAGTATTGACTATAAATCAGAAACACCACAAGGTATGTGGGTGTTTTATTCACACAAATTGCGTTGTAATGTTCCTATGAAAAACATACTACTAAAAAGTTATTATATTAAATAACATATTGTGTTGCATTGCTTTTAAAAATAGCTTGGATAGCAAATAAAAATATATTTTAGTGAGATCATCTCACGTTTATCCTTCTGGACAAAATATACTCACTTGTTCACATCAACAGCTGCTGGAAGTTTGGGAAATCGTATCTAGATACTGAGTATTTCAGGTTATCGTCATTTATACGTTTATGTAAGCAAAGTACTTGACTTTTAAATGATAAATGATAATATACAGACGATGTCACTTTGATTAAGATAATTTTTTTAATCATATTAACACTTAAGGTGATACGGAATACAAAACATTTTATTTGCTAATTAATGTATATATCAGTTTGATCAGTATTTAAACACTACTATTTTTAAACCTACTTGAAGACTTCTAACACAGATATCTCTCTACAAATTCACTTCTTACAGGTTTAAAATCTTCATCCTCGACATTTAATATGTTTTATTACATCGGCGAAAATATTCACGTTTAATTACAAGGCGAAGACTAACAAGATAAAAATAAATATTTTGTGTACAGTATTTTCTGCTCACCTATTTTACATCTGTCTCATCGTAACCACTATGAGTTAAAGAATAATAATGATTGCTTTATGAGTCCCTAAATTCTTCTTGATATACTCCCATGTTTATGTCCAATTTACAGCTAATCACAAAATAGTTCTTCCTTCAGTAGTAGTTGAGGGACCTCGAACAATAGCAGTCATGTTATTTTTCGTGACTTCGTTTAGTAAACACCTTGCATGAAAAATTCTCACAGAGGTTTTGCGAACATGATGCATCATTATTAGCTGCTTTAAGCTACACCCATAGAAAGTTAGCAATCCTTTTTAATCCTGCATTGTTTTTTTTTGTTTTGCTCGTTGAAAGACCACAGAGTGAACGTAACACTTGCATTGTTGTCAATTTGGAAAATTTAATTAATGACTTTATATGTGATGTAAAATGGGTTTCATTTGAAATCTTGTAGGTAAAGTTTCTGCACGAAAATCGCACAAACACAGTTCTTAACGATTTCAACCACATCTGCATGTAATTATTATTATTTTTTCAATCAAAATTATTTGATAATTCAGGTAAATACTAAATAGTGACAGTATTGTAAAAAAATATGTAATGATGAATACTTTTAAATCACAAAAGCATTCCCGACATATAGAAGTTCTTAATTTGAAAAAAAAAAAAAAAAAAAAGATCAGTTGGGTTGACAATATATGCTAGAAAAAGGAGTGATTTACCAACAACTATGTTTACTTGCCCTGAATCCCTCTTTGCACACCACATATTACGTTTTTTTTTATCCTCAAATGTTAGGCCACTTGACCAGCATAGCAGAATCAATCACATTACCAGTTATATTATATTGCAGAAACTGGCTTCACAAAATAGGACATTTCGTGCAAGTTGTGCATTTCGCAATATCTTGTGCTATAACGTATCGCACTATGTTGGCCTCTTGCATTAGTTTAACAGTCAGATTGTGTCGTGTGTTGTTTAGTCATAGGATAAACTGGATACGGTTATGTTAAGGTTACCGCCTACCCAGGCCGAAGAGTGCAGTGACGAGCTCCAGTCGATAATAGATTATTCGATAACCGCTTCACGTGAGTGAGTGATGTCTGTTTAGGAATAGCACTCAAGTAATGTTACACGCGTGCATACTTATGTCAGGCATGCACACTACTTACACTCAGCTAAAAATAACGGAAATGTGTGTTTCTGGGGTCCTTTTTATGTGTCAATTCCATGAAGCTGAAATTTTTTTTAATTATTGTATTCTAGGCGTGTACAATACATCTTCATATTTAATAATACGTCGTGTATTTATTGTCTGACAGCTGAATGTCTCATAGCGACGAACTGTGGTGAGAAGACTGCACGTCAATTCATGGACTTGTACCTAGAGACTAGGGTGAGGCTTGAAGTGTGTACTGCCTCGTCCTTACAGCGTCTACATGTCTTGGTACCAGTCGAGCGACATCTTAAGTATGAAACTATTTTATATTGTGAAAGTTGTTGCCTGTAATAAAATACGCACCGCATGATTCAGTATTCATTACTAATTATACGCATTTAAAAAATAACAATAATAACGTCTTTATTGCAACATGTCGAAGTTAAGGCATTGTATCTTCTCTTACACTTAACCACAATATGTATGTTACATTTACTTATAATTATAATGTTACTGCTTATAACCTACTATGAATATAATTTTGTTAATATATTACTTAGATTGAATTAAACAAACACATTACACTTTATTTATTCGTAATTACTGAAACGTGCAAGACTAAATACACAGAGAAGAAAATGCCGTAATATGTAATGCTCCTTCGCTCATACGCATATTCAAGTTATTCATTATGAACGAAATACCATTGTTAACGTATCGCATTCATAGGCCTACCACTTAAAAAATTCACCAAACATTCATTGTCACGTACAGAGAGATAATCAAACTTATTGGTGGATAGTCGAATTGCATTAATTCTGAATAAAGTATTAAACATTACTGTCTACAGCCTAGAAACTTTCTGAAATTAAATTAAAGTTTTTCAGATTAAAGTCAACATACTTTAACCGTAAGCAGAAAAAAAAAGAAAAAACATTTTACAAATTATTACTTAATCATTCATTCATAAGTTAAGTTATATACGGTCAAGAAAAATTCACTTAGCAAGGTTCAAATATCACGCTCTCGCGTGCAAAAAAAAAACATGCATCAGAGCGCATCTCACACATGTATACATTCACACACACGCATATGCACAGCTCTAATTTTAAAAAAGTAAACAAAATCAAAATGAGGCAAGGCTAAGATAAGAACACCAAATGCTAGTTACTGAATTTTCTAGAAATTGAATTTAAAAGTATTAACATATTTATACGACCCGTAAAAAGATCTGTGAGGCGGGAAGGACAATTTATTTTGGATTTGTGTCCTTATATTTTTATTAAGGGCTGTTTCATGAAAGAAAGTGAATCTCTTAGATAGATACTGCTGTCTCAGTGTCCTCATAATTTCTTTCAGTAAGGTCATTGTGTACACTGCACACCGTTTCTTTAAATCAAGCCATTTAAGTTTGTCTCTATGTTTCGTTACGTGATCTTAGTGTTTCAATGTAAATATTAGTCGCATTGAAGAATTTTGGATTTTCTGTAACTTAACACACAGCTCGTCAGATAAATCATTGTAAACTGTATTTATATATTTTAGTAATAATGAACATTTCAGCTAGAAGTTTCGTGGTTTTCAGCGGTGTACAATGTTAACTTATTTTTAGAGAGTGAAACTTTGCATATATATTTTTTTTTTACATATAAACTTCACGTATTCTTTCCACGATAAAGTTTCACCCATAATTAATCCAATATTTTTACGTAGCTAAAGAGAGGCACTAGCGTACTGTTGAGGATAACATCTGATAATATAGTTTTCTTCATGTGGGTGAGCAGTTTTCTAGAACAAATGATTATGTACTGTATTTTCTCCGGGTTAAGCAGAATAGAGTATATATCAGACCATTTTTTAATGCGCGAGAGGTTTATATCCATTAACTCCATACCAAAACTAAGCTTCCCACGGAGTAAATAATCAATTACTTTTAAAGTCGTCAGTATAGAGATGATACTTGCAGTTTTCTAGATTCCGTGGTACATCGTTTATGAATAGCGAAAAATGTACTCTATGGAGCCTTGTGGAACACCTGAGTGTACTTTTCGTCTCTGTGACATACTGTTACCACTACACATTGTTTTCTATCATTCAAAAAGCTCGTCATCCACTTCAAACTGGTTTCTGAAAAATTAGCGAAGGATTTTAGTTTTGCAAGTAATATTTCGTGGTTCACGGAATCGAAGGTATTGCTGATGTCTAAGAGAGTAAGTATGGCCAGATTTATATTGTCCATATATTTTATCCTTGTCTAAATTCTTATTGGCATTTGTCCAACAGTCTCCTTTCGCCAAGATAATTGTTTATTTATATGTGAACTATTTTGTCAACGATTTTAGACAATTCAGGTGAAATTACAATAGCCCGGATGTCCTTACACGTTAGCGGTGATTTTTTTGTATGGGTTTAACGAGACTAATATTCCACGTATTCGGAAAATCTCCTGTAATTGAAAAATGTTAATTGTATTAGTTAAGGGTGCCAAGATGGAGGTAAGTACCGTGTTGATTATTTCAACTGATATTTTATCAAGTCCTTGTGCTTTAGTCTTGATGTGTTAGTATGTATGTCACTGAAGTAAAATTCACGATGATAGCCCATTGAGATCGAACTGTACAAACGGTTAGTAAAAAAACACATTTTTCACCTTGTTATTCATTGTGAATGGAATTTCAAAAATTTCTAAAACAACTTTTTTTTAATTTACATTGTGACAGGATAAGAGTTTAGTGTGAGGATGGTAATTGTTGTGTGGCAACTGTGTGGAGAATATTTATTTAAAATTTTCGGTAGAGCTTACGTGGGCTGCAGTTTGGACTCGTAAGTTACCTGGGGTTACCAACCCTTTCCTGAGACATTCCATGGGATAAAATACATAAAACCTGCAGCGCTGAACAGTTTATGTATTATAAAGAAAAATAAAAAACCTAACCTGGAAAAATTACTGAAATTTAATAAAAAAAATCCTTAGCAATGGTTTTGAATGATCGAAAACTGAACTGAAACCAAAATTAATTTAAATACTATTCCCTAACACATTTAACTCGGCTCCTATGGTCTTGAATCTATAACTTGATTTTATATATATTTATATATCGCTGAGAACATAGAACATTGCAACATTTTTTCGTCTCTTCTGAGTCATTTAGGAATTCAAATACATCTGCTCGAAACTATAACCGTGAAATGACCTGTAGAGTGTGCTAGATGGCAAGCAATTTTTGTTTGTTATGTTAGTTTCTATTTACCAGCAATTCGATAAAGTGTTTTTATTTTCGGCAAAGCAGTTATCCTCTTTGATAATTCTGTCTCCTTTAATTTTCTCTTAAATTTAAGTTTATTATAACAAAAATTCTGTTAATATTGTAAATTTTCTAAGTATGCACCAAAATTATTATTTTCACAAGATGGCGGCTTTTGTGGGCAATCAGTGTTACTACGAAATATTCTATTTACTACCTAGATCTGGTCTAATAAGTTTTCTGTCTCGCTACGCTAGATGGCAGTTACATTTTCAAATGTATGTGTGTTAATGTCTTGGTTTTGTGTTCAGCTTAACAATTACTTACATTTATTCTTGTATTTTGAATTATACTATTGTGTTGACACTTTGGAAAGTTTTTAAAAATTGTTATGTTAATTGATGTGTGTTAGATCGTTGTACAAAAACTTTCATTGTAAAACGTATGTAAGTTATTATTTATTTTTGGGCCACAGATTTGTGTAAGATTGTAATCGACCAGTATCGAATTAAATGCACTTGCAATGTGCTGAGTTTGCCTTCTTTCTTTTTCAATCAAGCCATGTAACGAAGTAGACGTACTTTTTATCAATACGCTTTCATCACCTTCGCCTCCGATTAGGTGAGTTTTCTTTCATTCCATAATGACAGGCGTGCTGTACACACTAAGTTTTCTTTGTTTAATTTCTTAACATGATGTTGTAGCGGTCTGAGTTTCAGACCAGCAACGCGACTCTGTGTTGACTTGCCTCCATAACAACATCTTGGTACGTGATGGCATTCGCTTAAACACTGAGCCCACGTCCTCCTCTTGATGTCATCTCGGGGGACCTGAGGCCTGCTCGACTGAATTCACGCAAGTCGTTGCATTTGCTCAGCATGTTGCAATGTTTGGAAAGTTTTTAAAAATTGTTTTGTTAATTGATGTGTGTTAGATCGTTGTACAAAAACTTTCATTGTAAAACGTATGTAAGTTATTATTTATTTTTGGGCCACAGATTTGTGTAAGATTGTAATCGACCAGTATCGAATTAAATGCACTTGCAATGTGCTGAGTTTGCCTTCTTTCTTTTTCAATCAAGCCATGTAACGAAGTAGACGTACTTTTTATCAATACGCTTTCATCGCATTTAAATGCGAAATTTTTCTCTTCGCCTCCGATTAGGTGAGTTTTCTTTCATTCCATAATGACAGGCGTGCTGTACACACTAAGTTTTCTTTGTTTAATTTCTTAACATGATGTTGTAGCGGTCTGAGTTTCAGACCAGCAACGCGACTCTGTGTTGACTTGCCTCCATAACAACATCTTGGTACGTGATGGCATTCGCTTAAACACTGAGCCCACGTCCTCCTCTTGATGTCATCTCGGGGGACCTGAGGCCTGCTCGACTGAATTCACGCAAGTCGTTGCATTTGCTCAGCATGTTGCAATGTTGATATGGCCGAAGTTATTTATTTTCATTCAAACACATTTAGAACGTTGACTAACTTGTTTAGGAATACACCACCCTACTAAATGAAAAAGAGACAACATAATAATAATGATTGCTCATGAGTTTTGAGTAACTTATTTAAAATCTGATGTTTTTAATCTTAAATTCCCTGAGACATCCCCTTTAATTCGTGTAATACAATTTTAATAATATTTTATATGTCAATAATGTTCATAATGTTGTAGTGTTCCCGTGTTTGGATTTTTAATACTCGGAAGAGGTCTGTTAATTGTCAAAGATGTATTAATTTTAGTTAAAATTCGTACAATGTTCTCCCGAATTAGCTGTTCTTCATTATTCCTGCCACTTAGTAAAATTTTGAACTCAACCTCGAACATGTTTTTTTTTTTTTTTTTTTTTTTTTCAATCCAGAAGCTCCTAAGCTCCTAAAACTACACGTCTAACATTTTGCAGTAACAGAGGACAGTTACAATTATCTTTTTTCTTATGCTTTTCTTGAGTACTAGCCATGGGAAGTTCGTGTCCTTGTTTTCCAATCTTCATTGTAATTAGATGAATGTATGTAAACATATTTTCATATGCTCAAAATCAGTGTTAAACTGTGTCTTGCGCAAAGAGCATTAAATGGATGTGGTATTGTTACTGCATTAATCAACAAATTTCCATTCAAAGTACATACTGCATTTTACAACTATTGCGGGATTGGTATTCGTGTTGCAACACGATTAGCACAAAATGGCTTAGGAAGGGAACATTTACATGAAGAGTATATTCTTAAACTAATATCTTAAGAGAGAGGCACATAGTAAACTTCAATTAGCTACAAAAGTACAAGAATATAACTTGGTGAAAAATAAGTATCATGCTGCCGAAATCTACAAAATAAAGGTGGATACTGAAATGCTAAGAAGAATTAGGAGAAACCTATAAAGGAGGTATTATTCATCTGTTGTTTCCAATGCTTTGTGCACTTATAACATGCGCATCTTTGACAGCTAAGACTAAGTTCTAAAAAATGCTGCAGATAGAATGAGAGATTCTGGTCAGCATTTAACATCGAAGTCTTTTACGCTGTGGATGGGTGACATGAGGTAAGTACGGAGCGGTCCTGGAATGAAAGAGCAGCGAAATGGGAGCTACTCGAGGAAACCCACGACCATCGGAATCGTCCGGCACGATTCCCAAATGTTAAAACACGGGGACCAACCCCACCGGGAATCGAACCCAGATCGCAGAATGGTCTGACCATTCGGCCACCATGAACCCTAAAATGCTACAGAAAACAAAACAATGTATCGTAATTAGACATAGAGGTATTCTTCTAGCAAGACTCTAGGACACACTGTTCTATGCAAATGTTAAAGCTCTGTTATTTATTGGTAAGGGGTTTGCACGAATGTGACTAGTGTACTTCCAATTCGATTAATGTATTAGAAGACTTTAAATCTGGTTTTTGGGCTCATCTGTGTCTCCCTATGCCAATGGGAAGTTAAAAGTGAGTAAGAAGAGTGGTTTATGGACCATCTTCTGGACGCCAAGTCATGTGAGTATAGTAGGCACTGATGATGCAGATACATCAGCAAAGGAAGCAAGCAGCTTTCCACCCCGTGTCCTTAACATCTCTGTGTGTGGGATTGTCTGCATGCAGCTCAAGCACTTGTTTAGAATGCTTCGCACAGGGAGTGGCATTCACTCCCTCCAACAAGTTTAGAATCTACATAGACTCAACTGTCAACAAACATCGCATCATGTTTCCCTCCAAAGAAGGTGTTATCCTTCTCTCTTCGAACTGGACATACTCGAGTCAAGGATAGACATCCGGTTAGCAGAGTACATTCTCCTGCTTGTGATATCTGTGTTGCTCCGCTGACTGTCCATTACACGCTGTTGGAGTGCCACTAGTAAGACCACGCCCTACATACTTTTAATAACCCTGGCAGTATATAACAGGTTAAATGTGTGGATTATTCATATAACAGCCTAGTGCTCTCTTTTTTTATGCGACCTGCATTTTAGATGTGTTAAAATTTGTCCATATTTGCAATTTTTACGCTTTTGCAACGATTTTTAACAAGTATGTGCATTATTTTAACAACTATAGGATGTTGTGTGTGTTTAATATGTTAACATTTTTTTTTTAATTTTAGTTTCTATCAGTTTTACTTATTATTTTATGGAGGGTTACCAGTGTTTTTATTTATTTTTTCTTACGTGAGTACCAATGAGCTCAGTGTTGAGCGCACTGCTAAAACTCTAACTCATTTGAAGTAACAATAATTATAGAATTATATCGATAAAGAATATCATACGAATCTGCTATAAACACAGAAAAATTTATCAAAACGAAAGTTTCAAGCGAGAATATACATAATAATTTCTCGACAACGAATAATAATGCAGAAAAGCAAGAAATTCATACAAAAAGGAAAGCGCATGAGAGGAAAGTACGGTAGGTTTAAAAAAGTAATAGTTTCTAGGATTTTCTTGAACTAATTTAACGAATTTATTTTAAATATACCACTTTTAACTATAGAAGAAATTTTGATCGAGTTACTTTTACAAATGTAACATTTGTCTGCCCTATACAATAGATTATATGCAAATATACTACATAAGAGTAAATATTTCTTTCGGGAAATTTATGTTACACATACTCCTTTAATAAAAATATTTTACAAAAGAACAATGCTATGAGAAATACAATTTAATATAATACATAATGCTGAATCACTCAAGCTCACAACACATACTTTCTTCTGGTATTAATTTAACAAGAATTCCCTGTGGCATCTTCTTCATACTTTCCAGTGATCTTGGCATGACTTACAGTCCAGGTTGATTTTTTAGCAATGTGTACATTATTCAAGGTCGCTGTTATAGGCTTAGCATCATTAAACCCATTAAATGTAAACTTTCCAGGAGTCAAAACCTTAATGTTGGTGAAAGTTATGTCAGTATACTGGGGTATCTTATCCCCGTTAGCAGTTTTACTGTACATTGTGTCCAGAATAATGGGGTTATTTACATTCTTGATGCAGACATCCGTGTATGATACACGAGTTACGAGCCCTCCACGTGAGCGATCGCTTTTTATACGCAAGCCACAATAACCCCCGTCGAAAGTCAGCGAAGAGGCAGTTATGTCGCTAACACCACTGTTTGTCTCGCTGCCGATTGACAAGCCATGGCCAGGGCCGAAATGGGTGTTAGTTACCGACATATGGCTGGTCTCTGCGCTGCCCTTGATGGCTATATTGTCGTCGCCGCAGGTGATGCTGCTGTGGGTGATGGTGACATTGTGGGTTCCCGATGGATCGATACCGTCCGTGTTGCGAGCATCCGACGGTGTGTTGAGGGTGACTCCCCATACAGTTGCGCCGTTTGTAGTTCTGAGACCAAGGTGAAGGCCAGGAGCGTTCTTCAATGTCACCTGGTACAGTATGAAGTCCCGGGAGTCAGTGACTTGTATTAGCGTGGGACAGTTCTCGTTCAAATTTGTAGTCATAGCATTGCGTGACAGTTGCCACCAGGAGTAATTCTTGCCGGTGACCTTCTCCCCACCTTGGCCGTCAATAGTACCTTTCCCGTACACTCCACTGCCAGTCGCGCTCGTGATGCGGATCAAGGGATTGCACCCGGTGTAGTCTTTGTTCAGCGTGCCACATATGTTCTTCCCAGTGTCGAAGGCCTTGGGGTTGGTGCTGGCCTTGAGGACCACCCCGGTATCGATCCACAGTCCGACGCCAGAGGGGATGGTGAGACTGCCGGATACGAAGGTGCCGGATGCCAGGTGGACAGTCTTTCCCTTGGCGCAGGAGTTGAGTGCCTTCTGTATGACCGCTGTCTCGTCTCCACCGCTGCCTTTGAGAGACTCACAGGCTGGTGGAATCTTGGGCTCTGTGACTTGACGCAGGTCCTTGGTTGATGCTTCGTGTAGAATGGCGACCACCAGTAGTGCCACAATGAAAGAAGCCCCATACATCTGTCGAGCGTCTGTGTGTGTCATGTTCGGTGACCTTGGAAACTGAGGTGGCTGCAACAATTAAATACTTAGGTTCTTGTTTAGGTTGCTATTTAAGATAAATTCTAATCTACAATGAAATTACTAAGATATGTTTTAACAGTTTATTCACAGAACTGTGTTTAAAAATAACTAAATGTGCAATAATTCTGCATATCGGTACAACATGTATTTAATGACTTCTACAGATTTAGAAACATAATGGCTGAAAGTAGAATTCTGTTCATCATGTGTCCCCAACATATGGCATATGTAGTCATTTTTTAGTTTGTTCTCCACTTTCTTTCTAGAATAGCAAGTGTGCACTAACACCTTGTTAAAATAATATTTATTCACTGTTTTGTAAATTACGAATATGACATTATAACCTTCCTTGTGGAAGTGTGTGTTAGCTAGATACAGTATTATCTTTCCTTATTCAAAAATTTAATGGCAACTTTGTAAGACATCTTAATGTCTCACGGCAAAATTTGTGAGTTGGCAGCCCTGGGTGGCGCTGTGTAGCCATTACATATTATTTGTGATATCAAGTATATTGTAGTATATTTGGGTAATTGTATATATTTTTGCTTTAATTTTAATATACGTTGTAATATGTATTATTATTATTGATAGTATTAAATTATTAATTTGTATTTTTTAAAAAAGCTGTTAGCTCGTTTCCCAAAATAGCCGCTAGGTGTAGGGCTGAGTCTGATGTCACTGGAAGTAGCAGAAAGAGTCGACAAGCAGACGTCAGGCGAGATGAACGTGTATGGAAATGAACCGGACTGAACTAGTGAAAAGCCTTGAAAATATGATGGCGACGCAAATTAATTTTTTTACAAGACGTTGCAGTATATTTTTAAAATATATGTTGGCAGGCAGTGCCGTTTATGAAGGCGTATTGTGCAGGTTGTTATAGTCGTTGTGCACAAGGGTACTTGGTGTGGTGCTATGTGCAAAATTACGCAGCATATTGTGGTGTCTGAAGACGAGAGCTTTTAATTTGCTGAAAGTTCTGCGCAATAAGTGGTATCAGGGAAATATCCACTTTAATATTTTGCATACCTGCCTAGATCGCGGTGTGTGACGTCGAAGGACGGCCAGCGCCAACATCGGCGAGTCGTATGGGGAAGCAGCCGTCTAGCTACGTCATACAGAAGTTCCGTGGAGAATCAGTTGTTTGTCTTATGCGGAGTTACGGGCTCCAACGATTGCGACGAGTGCATGCGATGATCATAAGGTAGGCGACGATCTATTTATTTATTGCCGATAATCCCGGCAGGAAACGTAAAGATAAGATACATCAAACTTACCTCGGTCATGAACTTTAAACGTAAATTAAAATACGTATGAGTTCATTCAGTCCATGTTGGATTCACATGAGGCATTGGGTTTAGGTTTGAGTAATGAAAAGCTGTTTGAAATTATACGGGAAAATGTGGCACCCACCGTAAAACTACGTAGTATTGGAGTAAAAGTGGCAGAACATTTTTTTTTTGTATTTACCTAGATGGGCTGTTGAAATAGAAGACCAGGTGGCTTTAGTACAGCAATACTATAAGGAAATAGGAAGTGATGAGGATAAATCTAAATTACGTGTTGACTCAAAGATGTCAGACGTAAATTCATACGGGGATAAAAGTGAAAATAATAAGCAATCTGGATTTTACTTTTAAAAAATCGTAATGTTATGAAACCCTGTAGTAAGACAGGAAAATATATTATATGCTTTAATTGTTAGAAGCCAAGTCACTATGCCAGGGATTGTAAAAGTAAATTTTTCAAAAGTACATGTTTTAATTGCGGTGAAATGGGTCATGTTAAATGTAACTGTTTAAATAGGGTTCTCAAGGTGAACAAGTGATTCTGTGAGATGCTATGCTTTATAAAACCTGCTCGTCATTTTAGCTTGACGTATTGTCGACCGTTTGTGTTTGTAATGTTTTAAAGGTTAGTACGTAAGATTATTGGAAGTATTTGTGGTTGAGACTTCAACCAAAAGGACGCTGTTGAGAGTGAAATATCTAAGAGATGGTTTTGTATTCGACTATTTCATTTTCTCTGTGTAATGTATTTTCTTCATACGCTCTGTTTTCTTGAGAAGTGTTTTACTGTTTAATATTTTCTTCTTCAAATATTTTTATTGTACTTTGAGTGAGGAAACATAAATGTTTGTTCTATCTGTTCGACAGTCGGATAAAGAATGTGGAATGAGTAAAATTCTTGTTGGAATAATTGGATAGGTGTTCGGATTTTGTCTGATTTGGTGCTATGATAAATATTTTTTATGCAGTTTTAAAACTTTTTAGAACTTTGGTATACCTTACCTCAGATTTTGAGTTTCGGTTTTAACTTGGTGTCTAGTAAATTGTATACTTCTTAAATATTTTTTATTGCTGGGGTAAATTGAGACATGTTAATGTCTCACGGTAATATTTGTGAGTTGGTAGCCCTGGGTGGCGCTGTGTAGCCACTACATATTATCTGTGATATCAAATATATTTTAATTTATTTTGGTAATTGTATATTTTTTGCTTTAATTGTAATATACGTTGTAATATTTATTATTATTGATAATATTAAATTAATCATTTGTATTTTTTAAACGGCTGTTAGCTCGTTTCCCGAAATGGCTGTTAGGTGGAATGGCTGAGTCTGACGTCACGTGAAGTGGCAAAAAGAGTCGACAAGCAGACGTCAGGCGAGATGGATGTGTATGGAAATGAACCGGACTGAACTAGTGAAAAGCCTTGAAAATATGATGGCGACGCAAATTTATTTTTTTACAGGACGTTGCAGTATATTTTCAAAAAATATGTTGGCAGGCAGTGACGTTTATGAAGGCGCATTGTACAGGCTGTTATAGTCGCCGTGCACAAGGATACTTTGTGTGGTACTATGTGCAAAATTACGCAGCATATTGTGGTGTCTGAAGACCAGAGCTTTTAATTTGCTGAAAGTTCTGCGCAATAATTGTTATCAGGGAAATATCCACTTTAATATTTTGCATACCTGCCTAGATCGCGGTGCGCGACGGTAATTAGGCCCTTTTATTTTAAGGAGATGCTTGTCAACACGAACAATCGCCTGAACATGCTAAAACAGCGTGCAGTAACACTAATCGACAACTTTAAACCAAACTTCATTCTGCTACAAGATGGTGCCCAGATCACTGAGGTCAGCAGGTGCGTGCTTCCCTAGGCAGTGTGACGTCCCTTTATAGGATGTGTGAAATCCGTATCACACATGAAATGAGGGCTATTTAAACAGACATGCTGCTCAGAACATGGTAGGAACTAGAATATCGTGTAGACGTGCTCCGCGCTACCAGCGACCCACCTCGAGTTATGTTAATATCAATAGAAACCATAAGATAATTACTTTAATGTGCCAAAATTATCATGTGAATTGCTCAATTACACTCTGTATTAAAGTTTTTTCAAAATCCCCAGCAGAGGCACGTGTGGTATATTTCGGTCAGTTATATTTATTTTACGCAATTCATTTTATTTATAGAAAATCACACAGTCGCATTCGACTGCTAATATACATTCGCATAACTAATTTTTAACTAAATAGATGCATTTCGAGCCCTATATTTAAAGTGTAAGAAACTTGCTATGAGGTTTATGTATGGGTAAATGAACACGTGTTTCAATAAACAGGGCATTAATGATACTATCATCATTATTTAACTAAACATATATATATATAGATGCACTAACTGTGGCATTAGAACAAATTTTCTAATACAACTGCACCTTTGTTTTAAGAATTCTTATGTTGATTTTTTCCTTACAAGTAGGCCTACTGCATAAAAAATAATATTCACAGTTGAATCGACGAGTTCCCACACATAATCTTAGAATTCATACATGCAATATTATAACACTGTGTGTACTTACAACTTATTTAATACGCCAAGTGGTGGTTGTAAATCCAGCTTCAATTAGTCGTAAGAACGTCTGACTACATTACTTATCATATTTTCAAATTCTTAATAAATTGTCGTAAATTATTTTATTTTATTCTACAAAAACTATTAATGTGTCATCGTCTTGACGTGAGCTTCTAATGCTTACTTGGTACCAGGGTATTGAGACCACATGTCACTTTCTTCACTCTAGCAGCAACACCCGGGCAATGAGGCACACCAGTGCCATTTTTAAATTAACTTAATGTCTCGTTAACTTCACGGTAGTTAGAGATTGCAGCCTACACACTACTAGTCAATCGAAAGGATCATGGGAAGGAATTGAATATGTCATAAATGAAAGAACCATTTCAATATTCGCCTGAAGTAATCTCGGTGAAACTACGAAAAGACGAAATCAAGATGGCTGGTGCCGGGAGTTGAGTTCGCGTCTTCCCAAATCCAAGTCGAGCGTATTACCATTGTGCCACTTCACTCGGTTCCGCCCGCTTTTCTGTTAAAATTAAACATTTTTTTAAACTTCAAGTAGAAAAAAAGTCGGCCAGCTGCCTCTAATATATGAACAAAACGACGCAAGTAATTCACGCAAATATTTAAGCTGTCCTCCATGCAGTATCCACCTGCTATTTTTTTTTTTTAATTTTATCGTCACATCTATAAAATAAAGTGCCCTACTCATCTAAACACTCACTCAACAACGCACACCCAAAGTCTCTGGATCTAGAGAAATGAAATCTTGAATGTGGCGTCCACTTTCCATAGCCTGTAGCCTCGTCTAGGCCTCACGGCAACTAACAAGAGGGCGCTAAAAACTCAAGATATAAAGGAGGTAACTTACAAAAAAAATTTTTGAAAACTCAACAAAATCATCTCAGCAGCATGTGTAAGTTAAGTGGAGGACAACAGTATTTAATCACTGAGACACTTTGCTTTGAAACAAAACAAACTTTCATTTGAATCCCATTAGAATACACCATTATGTTAGTAACAAATACTACATGACTTGTACAGTAAAACACAACTTTTTGCAGTAAAAAACTATGCACAATCACTTACAAAATATAATCCACAGTATATGAAGGTAATAAATGAAAATCAATTCAAAATAACAATCGCAAGGATACACAATATATACCACAACATCGTACGTACTAATAATACAGTGCAGTACAGGACCACTTCCTCAACGAAAGAATTACAAACGTTATTGAAGAAAAGTTTGACTGTTATACAATTCCACTGTAATGGTTCAAAGATTCCAAATGCTCTTTTATTTTTACGAAAGAATAAAGAGTTGTAACAAAGCAAAGCACAAGCATATTAAATATTACAGTCGAGATATATAAACCTTCAAAAACAGTACATGTATCACGATGTGCAGCACAGTACATTACATTAAATATTTCCCACGTATTGTAGAAGTCGTACATTGAAAGTCTTCTCGAGTGACGGTAAGGCCAGTTAGCTTCGGCTCTACCTGTTTTCTCGACGAGAACTTATACCAGTAGTATGGAGTCATATGGTCAGCTCATACTTCGTAGAAAGCTTACCCAGTAGCAGAATGACGACAAATAAAACTGTTACCAGGCTGTCCGCCTAATGCAGCTTCCAGACCCGAAGATCGCAAAAAATACACTATGCAGACCCAAAAACACACAGTTAATTTTTACGAGTTACTGCCACGACACCTCGGCAAAGAACTCACGCCGAAAATGTTACGTCAGGACTGATAAAACGTTTAAATTAAATATTAGACAATTTAGTCCTAAGGCGTTTCTACCACGCATATAAAACCAAGTTACATCGCGACATTCTACATGTCACAAGAGCCACACTGAAAGTCAAACAACTCAGAAAATGCACTAGTCAATCGGGCACACGACAATAAATATTCAGCACTAATTACAGGCTAACTCGTGTCGTAATCTCGCTTAGCCATAGACGACAAACTGACAGCTGTAATTAATGAAGGGCACACATGCCCGCTGTAACATCTTCTGCTGCCCGGTACTGCGCCCGCGACAAACAACTCTGGGCCTAGCCGGATGAAGAAAAACTCCATCACACCTTGTCCTCGCTGACTGTCCATCTCACTATACCCGACATGCGCACTCCCTATCTACTGTCTAGCTCACTATACCCGACATGCGCACTCCCTACCTACTGTCTAGCTCACTGTACCCGACATGCGCACTCCCTACCTA
>PNEQ01123180.1:0-46240 GCA_003012365.1 Medauroidea extradentata | reverse complement strand
TTTTAAACCCCCCCCCCCCCCCCAAAAAAGAAAGATAGAATAACCACCAGAGCAATACTCGTGATAATTTTTTACATAAATACGTATAACACAATATAAGGTAACCAAAATACGATACTTTTGTTTTATTCTAACATTTAAATGGGCTTTACGTCAAGTTGACGGTGAGGCCATTAAAGACGGTCACTCACAAACTTAGGCAATGACGAACTATGAGAGGAATCGGCCATGACCTTTGAAAAGTAACGACCCAAGCATTCGTTTAGAATGATTTCGAGAAATCATGGAAAAACCATAGTCATGCTATCGGGAATCTACCCAGGGTTCTCCCTAATGCGAGTCCTGCATGTAACAATGGCGCTTCCTCGCTCGGTAAGACATATTTTAAGAGGACATGGTACATAATTTGGTGCTGAAAGCCACCGTTTAAATTTGTAGGTTCCTCGAAGCCAATTTGTCAAGAAAAAAAAAAAACTAATCCTAGGCAACAGTTTTTGTCAACTATATGGCATTCTGTGAAGTTATTATTACTTTTAAAATATTGCTTTTTTAGTAATTGATCAACTAAGAACGATATTAAAAAGGGATGGGCAAAGCCAGTTAATTATTATTAAAAGAATTATGCAATATTTTGTTTCAATGCCACTCTGGCACATGGTCTGTGATTGGTTGGTTTTTATAACTCTCAACGTCTTGGGGATCTACCCGCAAATCACAGACGTGTGGTATCGCAGTGAAGTTATTCTCAATGGCACAGTCAAATGAGCGACGCATCTACACAAATGCACTCCACCAATAAACACGAAGCAGAGCTGCAGATGTGTACAAGAGGGACCGAAACAACATGCTGCATAATTATTTCCACCATAAATCAGTGGCTCTAGCGATGAGACTCATGGCGGAGTGAGGCCCTTGCGAGTGACGGAATCACGCAAGAAAGACGTCAACTTTAATGTCATTTGAGCGTGAAGTCGTTACACCTATAAAAGTTAAACGTTCCGGCTATACTTCTCACGGTCACTCTCTGAAACGGTAAACACCATTAGACTGCTCACACAATAAGACTGTATTGCCGCAATTCAGACGGCAAATGCCGTTACAACCGCTTTAATTCCACACTTTTACTTAGTGAAAGAAAATTTGATATTTATTTTTACAATTTGCTGTATGATAAACTGAAAAGTTTTTTGGGTGCACGTCGTATCTAGCGAATGTTAATTTGCAGAAATCCTACAACAAGAAAATGAGTTCCAGAAATATAAATAAAAACGAAGATACATACTAGAAAATACAGAAACAGCTGCAGTCAACAAACACATAAATAATCCCGAAATATGACTTCAGTAGGTACATAATACAATACAGAATGAAAAAGGGAAAATCAAAGAGACATGGACACAGCAATGTGCATAAAAAAGGTGACAGTTTTTTACCTAATCACATGTAAAATGCAATACAGTCTTGCAATACGCAAATGGAATGTAGAAAATCAGTTAAGAGTGAAATATTTGTTATAGAAAATTATTTTGGGAAATGTGAATAATGTGAATGAAAACTACACTACTAAATAATTGTGACTTACATCACAACGAATCTCAGCCCCTCAATCATGGAACGCTGCGACAGGAATGGTTGCAAACGTAACAACTCAACGAATATAACAAAGAAGATAATAGTAGGCTCACATCGTCGATAACATCTGTTCTCTGTATTTCACAGAGAATTTATGCATATGTACGCACAATCGCAGCCTCCTGGAAAATATATTCCACAGCTGCATCCAAGAAAACAGAAACTTTTACTTGTCGCGTTTATTTTTAAACACCAAATACAATTACTAGAGAATGGAAAAATTCGCGAGTTCACTGATCAGTAGGCAAGCCTCCAACATTTTCTGTGTACTTAATTATGCGGCAGTTGCTCATTGGCTGCTTGCTAACACAGTGATTCCATGTGATTGGACCTGCATTTACTAGCTTCTTTATTATTAGCTCAGCGTTCTCCAAGTTAACTACGATTCTAGCATGATCTAATAGGAACTTGTATTCTAGTTTCTACTCAAACCAAAACTATAAGTTTCAGGTTACTGACAATCCTATAGACATACAAATCAATGTATCCCCCCCCCCCCCAAATTAAATCATGCGTTTTATGAGGAAAATCTTCCGTTATCAGCAAAATATTTTTTCTGCCAAATTTACAGTTGTGTATTCGTTTTTTTCCTCTGCAGAAACTTATACGCTAGAGGTCGGATGTGTCTATGTGCAGTCGTTGTGGGTCACAAAACTTCGTGACGAAAATTCCAGCACAGCTTAAGAATAAAATTTATTACGGTAGGCTTTTAATTAGAAAGTTTTTCGGATGTTGAGCAAATGGAAGGTTGGAGTGTCGTAAACACCCATTCAAATCAAATAGAGAATTATGGATTAGTGAGTTACCGGGGATGCAGAGTTGACCCATTCCATAACCTCCTCAGTTTCTAGAAGTGTCTTGGATTTATTTCCAGCCTTCCTGTTCTAGCCATCTTCCTGATGGTGCACTATGAGTGCGACGTTAATAAAATAAAGCAAACATAACAGTAAGCTTTCCGTGTTAAACGGGAAATTTTAAAAATCACAAACACTTCCTTTCTAACTGGCGTCGACCATAATAAGCCTGGTTTACGACAGGCCTGGTGTCTGGTTTTCGTATTTACATACATCTGGCATTAGAAGAAGAAGAGCTGTTTTACGACCATGCGTCGCGTTCAGATGTTAAAAATAGCTGGTGCTACCTGTCTGGTAGGTAGGTTGGGTTGACGTCGCCGATACCTGGACGGTACAAGGGCACAGAATAATTGGACCGACCGAGTTATGCAACAATAGACCAACGTACAAAAATTAGTTTCCAAATTATCGACCATTAAATTTTATTTTCTATAATTTGCAACAGTAATATGTGCCCGTAGATAACAAGAAAATGCAAGTCAGGTGTTTTTGATTTTTTTTAGTTAAAATCTGTCGATAGACAACAGATGGTGTCAAAATCTCACTTTTATTGGCATTGTTAATTGGTCGTTTATTGCATAACTCAGTCCAATTAAGACTATGCTGTATGTATTTTCTTTTTTCACACTGATGCAAAAATATCAAAACTTTTTTTATCGGAATACTCTGAAAAATTTCAAGACTGAGAACAGGCATACGATGAACAATTCTGTGTAGGCACTTTGCAAAATAAAACACTATTCATTCGCAAAAAGAAAAAAAGAAAAAAGAAATTTATTTTGAAATATTTTCGTAACAAAATTGGAGATAATTACAGCATAAAAAAATCTGAAAAACTCTTACGTTTATTTGTTCAAAAAAATTAAGAACGTATTATATATTTGTGACAGAACAATTTAAGAATTCTTTGATATGAAAAACATGTTGCTTTAAAATGTTTTCTATCACTGTGAAAGTATCCGCCATGGAATTAACTGTAGTTGCACGCGGTATGTTAGATGTGGCTAAACTAAGGGGTCTCCAAACTTTTCGAGGTAAAGGCCATGTTAGAAAATACTTAAATTTTATCGGTCGAAGCTGTACAAAATAGCCTTCACGTTAAACACGCATTACTATTAAATGTTATTCGTCCGCTTACAGAATTTCGCTCACATTTGTGCATTATCCATAAAAAAAAGCATGATACGTGTTACCCTTCACTTTGGTACTATATCCGCGTATGGTTAGTTGCAGTTAGCATTTTATAGGTCTCAGAGATGAATCAAGAGCTCTATATTGGATAAGGCACATATTCAAATGTTTAGGGACCCCTGTTTTTTCACGAAAATAATTTTGCCACAGTATTTTTAGTGTCTTTCGTGCACGTTTGCAATTCTGCTTCATGATGATTGGCAGCGTGTCTATGTGAAGAGCCGTACATCATTTAACTAAGCCAATTACAATAACGTTCCTGCAACACCACACGTCTGTGATTTGCCGGTAGAATCCCAAGGCTCGCGACAGTTAACATATCCAATCACTGACCACGAAGCAGAACTGCAGATGTGCATACAAAGCACCGAAACAAAGTGAGACAAAATTTTTTTCGCGAAAAACAGGTGTCACAATTAAGAGTTCAAGAGGCCTTCATTTAATCTAGTTGTCCAGGCGGACTATTAGGAAGAAAAAGGTCCTCACATTGACCCCTGAATCAGTCAATCACTGTCAGTCTCTTCTAATTTGCCCTGGAGGGTGGCCTGTCATTGTTGATATATTCAGACTGGCTGTTAAGATTTCCAATCATATTTTGTGGTCTGGCAAGAATTTTCATTGTTTTTCTGAACAGAAGGCTCCAGGTTTAGCACAGCTTTTATCCATAAGCTCTGATAATCGGGGGTTTTGGAACTTGTGATGGGTAGAGGCACGAGTATTTCGCGTATTCATCTGGCAACAGCCTAGATTTCTCAGTTCTATACGTATACCAGCTGAAGCCGCATATCCATTGGCTTCTAACAGTACAAACGTGTAGCACGTGATATCCCCACGACTTGTACCTGGCTTGCAGTCGTCATATGTGTGTTAAAACCGCTCTCGTCTTATCACTGAAGAAGTCAAGTATACGTTATTGACGTTTAACCTGACCTAGAATCAATACGCGAAATAATTGTGCCTCCAGTGATGAGTGTAGGCATATATATGTGTGTGTGTGTGTGTGTGTGTGTGTGTGTGTGTGGTGGGTTGGTTTTTATATGCATAACTCCGACGTATTGAATTGAAGAAGTAACTCGTACAGATGCGCTTCAGTCAGTCTCAGTCAGTCATATGAGGATAACGCGAATTAACTCATCCCGCTTCACGTCACGTCTATATTTTCCCCTCGACGGGGAAGGGAATAAGTGTTGGGAAAGACAGACAGGGGACAGGGGGTCGCGAAGGTGGGCGTGGCCAAGCGGCCGGCGGAATATCGTGTTCCCTGGAACCCCAGCCATAGTCGTCGGCGCGCGGCAAATTGCCGAGGTGGCAGGGGAAGGGGAGACGCAGCACTGGAGAAGACTCCCGTTAAGCGTTCAAGGTTGTCGGAAAGGTCAAGCCGTAGTGGAGACGAGTACCTGCAGCAGTTCTCGTGGGTGGATGAGGAGGGGAGGGGGTGGCAGACGATGGTGTCACACGCTAGGTGCGGCCTCACGAGAGGCTTTATTTGTAGAAAGCGTCTATCTGTTGGTAGTCGCCTGCACTGCCTCTACTAGACGCCACGAACCGTTACTTGCGACCACAACTATCCCCCTCGGCTAACAACTTGCCGCTGCTATTAAGTCAAATGGTTCTCACACAGCGAAACACAATTTTGCATACTTTTCCTTATGTAACGCACGAGCTAAAATCACTACTTTCCTGTTGGCGTGCCTGACAAATGTCAAGAGAGAAGTCCTCCTGCTGATAATGTGGACGCTAGTGATCAGGAAATTTCGCTGCTTCATTCGAGAAGATGTTAGACTCATGCACACATTAATTTCTTCCGCGATTGCGTTTGTGTCTCCTTGAGGATTGTAAATCATTAACATACCTACACGTAAACACTAACTCCCGCGCTGCCTTGTCATATGTACAGTACAACTGGCCACTCACTGGAGCAGCAGCCAGTGAACTAGTAGCTGAAGACAGAGAGTACACAGGACTGTGGAGTACAGCCTGCTGATCCTTGAATCCACGACATTTCCGGGTCTCTAATGGTAATGGGTAATGACCTAAAAAGTTAGTTTTTTATATTTCTTTATTTTGGGAACATGACCAATTTCAATCAGCAGGAAGTTGTTGACACTTTCGCAGTTGGTGCTAGACATATTTGACACCTCCTAGAGGAGGCCGAGCATATAATAATTAGGGCCCCCTATTTTTCGCGAAAAAAATTTTGCCTCGTTTTGTTTCGGTGGCTTACGGGCACACCTGCAGTTCTGTTTCGTTGTCAGTGATAAGTAGAGACCTGAAAAATTCGCGTTTTATATCGGGTCCACGCTATATTTCGAACAATTGTAAGTTGGTGTCACATTTACAACTGGTCCTTGACTTATTTGACACATCTTGGAAGTCGCTGAGCCAATGATAGAATGTAACTAACTACAGGCACATATCACTGAGTCAGTGGACAACCAGTGAACATCTGTTGTCTTCTTGAGTACACAGATATTCTTGCAGGCTAGCGTTCAGGCCAGTGAACCAGCGAATTTTTCCAGTTTCTAGTGATAAGATATTTTAACTCCCTCGAGCCTTGGGATTCTACCAGTAAATCACATACGTGTGATGTTGCAGGAACGTTATTGTAATTGGCTTATTCAAATGATATACGGCTCTTCACACAGACACGCTGCCAATAACCATGCAGCAGAGTTGCAGATGTGCACGTAAGGCACTGAAGCAAACTGCGGCAAAATTCTTTCCGCCAATAATAAAGGGGTCCCTACATGTAATACTGATGCAAATAAATTCAGGCCTACTAATGAGGCAACGCTGTATCGGCGAGCAGCTAATGAGTAGCTATTGGCTGCTTCAGTAAACAGATATTTTTGCAGGCTAGTTTACAAGTCAGTGAACTCGTGCAATTTCCCGATGTTTGCACATGAACGCACTCTTTCCTAACTGCCTAGTACGAATTAATTAAAAATATTCTAATGTATTTTGTTAGTAGGGATACGAGAGGCCGCTGGGCCGACGAGTCAGACCACTCGTTTCCCAGAAAGGCGATCCGGGTTTGATCCCCGGCGGGGCCGGACCGTGATTTTTAAATGGGTAATCGTGCCGGACGATGTCGCTGGTCGGCGGGTTTTCTCGGTGAACTCCCGTTCCTCCCACCTTTCCCATTCCGGTGCCTCGTCATTGTAGCGCCTTATTTCCTGTCATCCTCCCGGGCAAGCAGACGTAGTAGGTAATATAATTTAATAGGTTCCGTGTAGCCGACACGGTTTATTTTGGAATTGGCGATGTCGGATTTCAGATTAATCAGTAAGTAAAGAGATTTTCGTCAGAGCTTAACAGCTAGGTTTTATTCCCTGGCGGGCCGCGGTGGCCGAATGGTCAGACCATTCGCCTCCCACCAAGGCGATTCGGGTTCGATTCACGGCGGGGTCGCATGTGGAAATCGTGCCGGACGATGCCGTGGGTCGGTATCTCCCGTTTCTCCCGCCTACCATTCCGGCGCTGCTCCATACTCACCTCATATCACCCCTGACCAGCGCTGAAGACCTCGATGTTAAGAGCTGACCAAAATCTCTCACTCACTCATTATTCCCTGGCGAAAGGTGACATGAGCTGAGTATGGAGCAGCGCTGGAATGAAGGGGTTAACGAAACGGAATATATTCAAGGAAACCAGCCTACCAACATCATTCGGCACGATTCCCGCGTGGGAAAATCCGGACTAACCCCGCCGGGAAACGAACCCGGAGCCTCTTGCTGTACAGTTGAGATATTAACACATATATTAGCCGTGCGTCACATCCCGATTGCTTACACCACGGGTTACATAGCAGACAGAATTGCTGCGTTATAGTTTACCCGGCACGCTATCCTGTTTGGACAGATACTGGTGGTTTGTGGTTGACACATACGAGTCCGGAGCCGATGATCAAGTGGTTTGAACAGATTAAACTTTGGAAACAGGTTGATCTTGTACATTTTCTATATATTGCATGCTCGTGGTTGGCGCAGCTGTTACAGCAGTCACCTCTCATCAATGCGATCCGGGTTGGATTCACGGTCGAGGAGCGATCACCCTCTTATTGACTAGAACTTTTGGGGCGTCACAAGAAATATAAAATATCCTCTTGTTGCAAGTCGCCAGAATGCATTGTTTACAAGAAATAAATTTTACACACCATGCACAAGATACACTTTTCAAAGTGCAAAATGTATTTTCAATGCTTTCTGTCTGTGATTACATTGCTGGCGTACCAGTTTTTGCCTACGTATTGTATTAATCACACAGAAACATTAATGTGCATTTTATTGTAAACGGGGCATTATAGCGACTTGTACAAGAGGACCTTGGAACATCCCAAAAGTTCTAGACTATAAGATAGTGGTTGCCATTTTTATATTCATGACATTAAGAGTTTAAATAGCGTTTTTTCGTTGGGTAGAATATCTCAATGACACTAATCATCGTGTAGAGAATTGATATTTAACTCTATGTCATTTCCGATATTTTGGTAAAATATAATATTAAAGTTCAATTTTCATGGATGAATTTTTCCACTACGAATTGCGCCAGGCAAAAATTTCACTGTGCCACTATAAGTGACTTTTTTTATAAAGAATTGCCTCCCAAAGTTTGTAATATATGTTAAGAAACATCCCGTATAAAATAACGCTCGTGACAGTATATACTCAAAGAGGGGTAAATAAATGCTTACACATATAACATAACCCTTTAATTTAATACCACCATAAATATCAGGGATATGGACTGACACACGTATATTTAACAGTAAAACATACTATCAGAAAACTTTCTTAAATTTCAAAATCTAAATGTAATTTTTGACATTAATAACTATCAGTAACACGGCATAACAAAATGGTTTAATTTTAATTTAACAATTATCGTTTGGTATTTCAATTCAGTAATTTTAGATACACGAAAAAAGAAGCTTAAATGTAAAACTTGATTTGCGAAAAGTATCACTGGGTCCTAACTTTAAAAGCTTAACAACTGTTAATTTTTAATGTAAATACTTCAGATATGTCTAGATTCCAAACTTATAGTATTTTCCGACCTATGAGAACTGAACCATCAAGATATTGAGTTGAAGGCAAGTGAAATTAGAACTACGGTGCCTCCTGGACCATTAAAAATAATTTTTTTTATATTTATGCTGGTTAACTAACAACTTCGTCCAATTTTCCTTTGAAGTTTGTGATGACTTTTGTAATTGCTTGCTGACATATAGATTTGTTTACCGATGACTGTACCATTATTAACTTATAACATTAATGCAAAAAATGTCATTTAAATATTATGTACAAGTGAATTTTAGTATGGTAATAGGAAAAAGCGATTTCGCAGAGACAAATTTCAGATTTCGGAACAATAAAACTTATTTTTAACCTATTACAGGCTTGTGAGAGTTTTTCTTGGGTGAAATCAGCACAAGGGATATACAGGTAAAAGCCCTGTTGTGAATAATACAAAAAATAAATAAAATAAAAACTAATATGAAACAAAATTGTAGTATAATGATCGTTCACTTACCTTTCCTTGATAACTTTCTGTCCGTCCCCAAAAGGAAAGAAAAATTTCTGTGAGCCCACAAGGACGAACCGTGATAATGATGGAGTTTCGGTTTGTCCACTTTGCTTAAATTCTGGACCTTAAAGTGCCTATTGAATGCGATAATTAAATGTTGTTAGAATATACCACTGTTATTCCGAAGACTTAAAAGCTTGAAATTACACCCATTATGCTGGCATCGCTGACTTGTAATCAACAACGCCTCTTAGTTTATACAGGAACTTCACGAAAGCATGAGTCGAAGACAAAATAATTTCCTTCCGGCGCATGTTTCCCTGAAAACATAGACGTGGAGTGGACTTATTGCCTTTCGTAGAAGACTACATTGGTAATAAACCGTCAGACATGCAAACTCGTAACTTGTGGCAAACTGCATCAGTTGTGTTCTGGAGTAAGAGTGAGCAGTTCGAGTCGATACTAACACACGGTCAGTAAATGGCCCAGTGTCAACGTCACATGTTACTTACAAGCTAAATACGTATTTTAGACATACGCAATTGCAATACGTTAAAAAATAACAGGTTACTTCCCTAGCAAAATCAGTCACGTGTCTTATTTCAGTTCAATATTAACCCGCTAAAGTTTAGAGTAAAGCAAAACTGGTCTAAATAATCACGCAAAGAGAACGTCATAATTTTCAAGAACGCTTTTAGTTCTTTACACAAGACTCGAGCTCAGATGTGAAACTCACGCAATATTCATGTCTGTATTTAGCATAAGCGCAAAGAAACGAATATAAAATGGACGCTGTTATTCATCAATAGACTATGCGTAGGGCCCGATAGTTTCGCGAAAAGATTTTTGCCCTACTTTGTTTCAGTGCCTTACGTGCACACCGCAGCTCAACTTCATGGCTATTGACAAAGTGTTTTTGTGCAGAGTCGTTATTCATTTGACTGTGCCAATCAGTAAACGGATAACTGCCACACATCACGTCTGTGATTTGTGGGTTTAACTTCCACACGCTGGGTGTTACGGCATCCAATCACTGACTAAAAAGCCGAGATGCAGGTGCGCACGTAAGGCACTGAAACAAAGTGCTGCAAAAATCTTTTCGCGAAAATTACTGAGCCCTAACTATGCGTCAAATTTAAGTTATCAGTAGAGGTATCAGGTCAGGCTGAACGCCGAAAATGTATACTTCATAATGGCGTGTGTGATTAACTGACGGCTGTCACGAAACAAATTTGACTACTGCAAGCCAGAAGTAAAGAAGAAAACAATTCGTAGAGCTATCGCTAGCGATGGTATATCGCGAAAATATTTTGTGCCAACATACCCTTGAAAACACTGTAGTTTCTTGCGACATAAACGATTGGGTGTTATACGTCTGACACAGCATAGCTGTCTGCAGACCAATAATAGGCATCACATTTTACAATAGCGAGAATCTTATATAGACTCAGTCTAATGGGGCAACAGCTCCACGTACAAGCGAAAGCCAGTAACCTTCTGGTTAGCTGAACGTGCGTTGAAACCCAGTAAACAATTAAGTTTTCCCGCGATAAACCCTCATCTCTACTTATGGTGTATACAATTCTTCTGGAACGAATATTTCCTCGTATAAAGGACGAGAAAGAAGAGAACTAGGAGCAGGGAGAGAGAAAGAGAGAGAAAGATTGAGATTGCTAGTCAGGAAGATGTGTAGCAAATATGGAGCAATGCCGGAAAAAAATGCTGCGAAAACGCCAGAATCGTAGGAAAATGGATACCGATTGCAACGTCCGCCACGTTTTCATATGTTAGCCCAAAAATACTGTATTTGTTCTACTGTTTAAAATTTAACATTGATGTAATCGTAGCATATGTAACCCGTAGTATACAGTGGAAACGTTATGCCTGAACTTTTTTCCAATTTTCGCCGTTGAAAGTACTTGCAATTTTAAAATGTTTTAAAAGGTACAATTTTGTTTAACTAACGTCATATTTTTGCGTACACGGATAATTATGGATTGACCTTTTCAACTTTTCACTGCTTACCTCAGACGGAGAGAGTAAATATAGGAAATTACATGTCGCTCAGTATCTGGCTGATCTACATTATGCAGCACATTATTCTACACGATCTTTAAGCCCTTCTTTCAATACCCTGAAAACTGTGAGCGAAATAAAATCAATCTCAAGAAAAACTCTTTAAATAATCTACTAATATTTTTACTCACTTAAATTCCTGTTGAAATGTATTCCTCTTTCCAATGTAGAAAATGGTTACGATCCGAAAGCGATGTCTTAAAAATAATATTTAATGGTGCCGCTTTAGAGGCTTAGAAACGACGGAGCTGTAAGGGCGACCTTGAAACGCGCATCAAATGCCTCATCACCGCTATGAGCCAAGCGCTGAACTATCGTGCATTGTTCCCGCCGATACATGTTTACTACGGGACTTTTGAGTGGTGACCATGTAACTTTATTGGGGGAAAGTCTATAGAAACGTTCAGTGCACGTCAAAATCGAAGTTTCACTTACGTTCAGTTAGTACATTTATGAAGTACGGCAGTCTGAAAACGCCGTTTTTAGCTTTGTTAGAAGGCTTAGAAACGGTGCTATTAATTAACATGGTGTCTTAACAATAATTTTCCGACCTTATCCGTAGTGTGTTTTCTTTTCGTACATTGTCTCAATGGTCAAATGTGGAATGGTTTCGTAAAAACCTGTTTAAAAACACACTGCGACGCATTTTAAGCTCTCCGTAGGGGCTCGAGGTAGGCAGCGTCACTTGCTTGCATGGACGGCATATGACATTTGGAAGAAAATAAACTGTGAAAGACCGAAAACGGCGTTAAAAAGAAGAGATAACTTGCTAATTGGTTTATGTAAAATGCGCCACAAACATAAAATATCAATGTATTATTAATTATATCAGTCACATAAATATAAATTAACGTTGCTCTTCTAAAAAAAATATTTGTTAACGCCACACTTTGTTTGTACCGTATTATATTTTAAAGAAGCGTGGATCATACACTGTATTAAATAATTAATTGTCCACATGCGTAAAGAGAAAATATACAGAAATACTTTTACGAACATGGAGGATGGGTTCCTTACAACAGAAACAAGGAAAAAAGAAAAAAGTACGCATAAACATAGATTCGAAATCCTTAGTTTTCGGGTTATTGTTGAAAGTTCAGTTTAATATGTCGCAAAGATTCATGTTATCGATGTACGTATGCTCATGCCCTCATTTGTAACATGTATGACGGATGTGTTAGTATTTGACAGGGTGCGACAGGGCATGATCCGACGTGTGCATGTATGTGAGGATCAGAAGATTATAATTTCAAAAATGTACCGTGAGATTCTGAGTTTATGACAGTTTCACCTATGCTAATAGCATAAAATCGCAATCAATGTTCTAAATGACATCCACTTGCTTACACACACTCATGCACACGTCGGATCATCATATATTGTCACACACTGTCAAATATTCCCACAGGCGCATAGAGGCTACTAATTAGGGAATCGGCATATGCATAACATTATTCAATTATCCAACATTAATATTATTACAGGGTACTTTGCAACCCAATATTGATTACCGAAAACTTAGGATTTTCGGACCTATGTTCGAATTGGACTTTTCCTTGTTTTGATGTAAGGAATCTACCCTCCAAGTTTGTAAAAGTAGTGTTTCTGAAACAGCCCGTATAACGAGAGGTATAGACAAGCGTCATTAAATGTGAAAGAAACTCTACGTGAAGGGAACTTATGGTGACAAGACACACTTGAAGCAGAAGACGAAAGACCAGTTCAGAAGATACGATCAACGGTAGCTGTAACAAGGGAGAAAAAAACAATTATGATGGTTAGGAACGATAAAAATGAACGACGTACGACTTTTTTAAAGATAAAAGTTGAAGAAAACAGTGACACATGAAAGAGAAAACCCCGTCAGTGTTTCCACGAAGTTCTATTCCAAACAAAAGAAAAACCTGCTACCTGGCTCGCCTGTGTGTTAGGTTTGTATAACGTAACCAAGCAGTTGTCAGTACGTGTATATTTTTCATGTATAAAACCCGTTCTATTTAACAAATTCGAAAGCCAATATCAGTGTGAGTAATAAGGCCAGCTGACGCCTTAATAACGAAATTGAGTTTTTCTTTGTCATTCTAAACAAAGCGGGTTTCAAAAGTGCTCACTTTACCGTAAACGGATTTTAAAAAGGTTCATTTTCGTAGTAATTATACGGAACGACGTTAGGTACACACACGACGTTGAACGAAATAAGTAGACAGAGCAGTCTTAGGGCTGATATTATATACGGCTTTCGAATGACAACCAACTGGTCACCAATGCTTTCTCTATGGGGATAGTAATTGGTTGTCATTCGAAAGCCGTTTATAGATACGGCCCTTATTCGTTATTCTTCGACGCAAGGCCCCATAACTCGTACGGACGGAAGAGAAGTGAATATATTTTGGTAAGCGCTTAACATCGAAGTCTATCGTCCGGCACGACTCCCACGCGCGAAAATCCGGGGACTGACCCCGCCGGGAATCGAACCCGGATCGCCTTGGTGGGAGGCGAGAGGTCTGATCCCTCGGCCACCGCGACCCCACGTTAAGCGTATATTGGTTTGTGGACATTAACTCTATTGTTCGTGGTTTGTTGGTGAAACTTGTGTTATGGCACAATACAAAAAAAAAACATAATTCTGTTGGTTTGTATATTTAAGAGCAAGAATTCTATAGTTATCACTGTTAAATATTTTTAAAAAACCTGACGTAATTCCTCTGGGGTTGCTTTTATGTGTGTTTTTATTACTATGTCATTCAACAGAAATTTGGTCAAGAAAACATGAACAATGACGCATGTCCACAAACTGCAACAAACTTTAAAACTACTCACGAATTAACATGTCACATATAATGTAATTATGCTAGACAGATGCAAAACCGACATATATGCCACATTTTACTTTTTTTTAAATTCATTTCGGTGCGACCCAAATTAATATAGAATCTCCTAGGTTTTTTTCAATATCCTGAAAACTATTGCTAAATAAGTATTTTCTTGCCCAAAAAGTCTTGAAAAACAGCCACTATAATTTTTCCCACTTTGTGAAAGAGTTGTCGTGAAAGGTCGTTGAATCTCACATAATTAAATTTCAAATGCGCTAGGAGCATCATATTAAAATTATATGTTTCTCGAAGCCAATTTGAAAAATAAAAAACAGCAGTCCCAGACAACAGATATTGCCAACTGCCTGAGCAACGCATTTCTGAAGATAAACCTCTGGTGCCGAAATCTTATTTCAGGCACAAAAAATTACGCTTAAAAAATCCGTCATTCTGGATAAATGTTTGAAAGTAAAAGTTGCTAGGATTGGTGTCCTGTAGTTTTTCCAAGTTGACTTCCATAAACCTGTACATTTGAATAGGATATTTTAGGGTTTATTTATCTACGACATTCTCTTTAAATGATTGGGCTTATTTGAGACAATGCAGAAATTAAGGTGTGATTAAGTTATATTTATGAATATATTACAGAATCACAGTGAACTGCGAACAGCCTGTACACCCGTGGAATCAGGACGAGTTGACCAACGGCTCCAAGCGCGGTCCACGTAACAGACGTCAATTAACGAGGCGAAGAGATGTTTTTAGTGGGTCGGTAATGAGCGAGACCCGACGTACAATGGAATTGCTTGAGTGGGCACGGTCGTTGCTGAGACACGTCTTGTCGGATCTCCTTCATTCTTTGTTCTCCCACACCTGTCGTCTTACTTTCTTCACGCCAGTTCGGACAGCGCTTTCTCCTCGCCGGCCGGTAATCTTCGTGTAATCGAATATGACATAACAAAGAGTTCGTGCCGTGCCGCGCCGACGTATTATATAGTTCGTGTCCGAGTGGACGTGCTACCAAGGGCATGAGTCTCTTTATTGCTGTGTGTGTGTCAGCAGGAGTTCAAAATATAACCATGAAGAGGGTTCCCGAGGGCACGGCATCACACTGACTGACATTGAGACGTCTAGACTGAGTGCCATGTGACCCTGGGAGATGTCATAAAAATAAAATCCTGAGTAACGGAACGTGAAGAGCCGGGGAAGCCAGGAGTCTCCCGAGAAAACCCGCAGGTCAACGGCAACTTCTGCCATGTTTCCCACGTGCGAATATAACGGGATCGTCCTAGGCGGGAATCGAGCCGGGATCGAAGGGTCTGACCACATCATCACAGCGGCCCCCGTGAGTTCGATTATAATCTTGTAGAAGGATCTGATACAAAATACTAAAGAGCAAGACTAAATACCGTATACTACACAACTTCTGTAAGCGGCACATTCCTTTGCAGTAATATCTATGGCCAGAATCTAAGGTGTGGTGAATCGGCATCAAATACTGTTCACAAAAAAAAAAAAAACGCTGTTGCCAAAACGTTTCCTCACCCAGTTGGGATAAAACGTTTTACGGTTTTTCCTTTTCATTGTTTCCATATTGGCTTCGAAAACATGTACTATTACCATTTAAGAGACTGTGTCACCTCAGATGTAGAATGTATGCATTTTAGTTTTATAACTGAATAGACAAATAAATTACTGGCAATTAGCATTTATAGGACACTAGATTTTACACTTCTGTGAGTATTTTTGCTCTTAATATTACTGTCATTAGATGTTATCTGGCTTTCATTAAATTGTGAGTGATACAGTCTCAAATTATTTTAAAATTTTAAAATAGTTTAATGATAAGGCTATAGTAGTCTGTATGTAAAGTGAATATTGCAAGGTAAGGTATTTGACTATGTCGGTATTGTGACATTTTAAAATAAATAGGAAGAAATTACGAAAAATTCAGCTTGATGAGTGATATTGCCTCTGAAGCAAGTCTTGTACTCTCGTGGTGAATAGCAGTTTTAGCTGGTTTCAGATCTCGTACAAGGCCATCTTTCGCTTATTTCAAACAATTGCAAATAAATCAAATATTTTTTAACCAAATGCTTTAAAAAATTTTGAGACAGTGTACAGGCGTACGATACACAATTTGCCAGAGCGTTTTTTAAAATAGTGTACCTTTTGCGAGCAAAAAATTATTTTGCCTCATTTTGGGTTATTTTCACAGCAAAATGTGTACTATTTCGGGGTCAAAAATCTAAACATCAGTTTGGTGTATTGCAACAGAAAAATTCATATACAAACGTTGATACATAAGTGTTAAAACTGCCAAAGGAATTTTTGACATATGTATTAATTTGCGTTACGAAAAATATTTTCGAAACCACTGCTAAACTAGAGAGCGAGGCCTTACGAGCATCTGTATTGACATGTGACTTCCCCTTAAAACTTTTACCTACGATCCAGACTACGCCAACAGTTCTAGGGAGAGATCTTCTAAAATCTGGCAACCCAAAATTTGACGCATTAACCGTAGCCTCGAATAGGATGGGAGAAGTGGTCGGTGGAAAGGAGGCATGTGTCTTCTCCATCTATAACCAATAATAATTATAAATGATTTTACCTAAAATTTACGCTTTGCAACTCTTTGACACAGACGTAGAACACAAACAGTTATCGATGTCTGTTTTGTACAGACTTGTTGCTGATACACTTAGAATATTTTATGGTAATGTGCACCGTCCTCCTCTTTTTTGCTTAAAGCCATCCTCCAAATATCAAGCTACACCTATGCTGAGACATTGTCTTGCAGACTTCGCGATATCCTTGAAGTGCAACTATCAATAATGACTCGAAGGCTTCTACCGGTGGTTTAGGAGTAAGGTAGTGCTTTAGCCGAATATGACCGGTGCATATGCCAAAATGCAAGGAAGTATCGTTGACACCCACATTGGTTTTACAGATGATCAGTCTTGTCCAAATCCTGACGTGAGTCTTACAATCTGCTTTGAATCCTCCTGCAAGCAGGGTCGTATTTTAAGCACAAGCCCATAAACTGGACCCCAGATCTTTCAAAAAGACTTGAATGCACTTATGACTACAGATTGAGAATTATTTGATTTTCCAGAATTTGTGACACACGAACCAAACAAAAAATAACTAACTTAAGCACATTATTACATTAATCTATCGGACGGGTGTTCTAAATGTGCGCATTAAGGGCACTGCCTACCACATTCTTCACATGCGTCGTTCAACGTGTGTCTAGCATGCCAATGTACGAAAACAAGCTTCAGACAAGGTCGGAGTCTCATTGTTAACACACCATGTTAAACATTGTTTCTAAGGCCTCCGACGTAGCTAAAACGGTCTTTTCAGACTGTCGTACTTTTACTACCTGATTGTATGAGATACTCAGATATTGACGTGCACTGAAAAATTTTATAGAAGAGTCATGTCTAGAATAATAATTAATAAATATAACATATATCGAGACCTCAGACGTTATATTGTGAGTACAGTAGAATCAACGCACTTTGATTGTTACTGAGGAGAATACTTTATACTAATAAGTGAAATGGGACTATTAATTATCTGGAAGGAAAAAATGTAACTAGGATTTCAAAAGTGTTCATTTTATCCCGAACCATCTATAAACACTTTCCACCAATACAATTATATGGCCATTACTTAGTGTCCCATAGTAGAAACGGTACGGCGAGAACACTGCGTGCTAGTTCAGCGCTTGGCTTGTTAAGGCGATGAGGCATGTTGTGAGCGCTTGGAGGTCGCCCTTACTGTATGCCTACGTCACTTCTGAGCCTCTACAGTGCAGGTAGGAGGCACCCGCAATGTGGACGAGTCACATTCACCTTGGATTTATAGTTGATTTTAATACAAGAACTGGAAAATCCGAGTTCGTGTTACGTTTTTGGCCGATAAAACTTACAATAACCAAGAGCATTTACTAAAATGGGCTTGATTTAAGTGTTCTTGCTGTTTTCATATATGTAACCGAAAATTTATTTTTTCATTTCGAAATTGTCTTTCTGGTAGAGAATAAGTTATTACACTACGTATATCTGCCATATTTTAATTTTTTTGTACTTACTCCCAAGCCCTGTAATTTTCGAATGATATTTATAGTCCCACACCTTATTTTTCTCCCTGTCTGTGTTTCCGTAAAACATTGGTTCCTTGTCTAGTGATCCAGTTATCGTCGAGAAATTAGGTCCGTTACATGCGTTTTTAATATATTATTTCGTGCGAATCCGTTTTACGTAATTTTGTCAGCATTGCGTTGGATAGTTAACAAATTTTCAGTACTAATTGTTGCTTCTGTCAACGAGCTTCTGTAATGTTGATTGTTTTCTATACAGGATGAGTCAGGACCGAGTGTTTTAATTTCGTGTGGTGATTGCTCATAGAAAACAATGTCGAAAATGTGTTTTCAATTTGTCCCTAAAGTGAAAATTGTGCGAGTAAGTGCTACCTTGAAAATAGACATTCAAATTACATTTCAATTAAAATTTCAAATACTACTAAATATTAAATAACGAAACTTCGTACAGTGTCTTTAAAATAAGTGAACTTCATTCTCAGCAGTTTAGTTTGGTAATATCATTGGCCCATCATTGTTCAAATGGGGCACGGCACTTTTCTTCTGCTTGTAACTTCGGAACACTTCACTGGAATTCATGTTCTACTACATAATATTAAACAGGCGAGGAAGGTTAATAAAAAAGTTTCTTCTTGTCGAAAATTGCTAAAGTTAACTGTTTTCGCTAAAATAAAATGTAAAATTAATGTATTTTTGTAACGCCTGAAACATATGCAGGCATTGCGACTTCCTTGCAAGGCATGTAACCGAACTAAGAAGCGTATTGCAATATATAAAAATCTAAATATAAAAATGAAGTTGATATGAAACGGCAACTGTTAGCTTCCATATATATATATATATATATATATATATATATATATATATATATATATATATATATATATATATATATATATATATATATATATATATATATATATATATATATATATATATATATATATATACACAACAAATTGGAATTGCCAATTTACATAGCTAGTTGCACTTAAATGTACGCGCTTATAAGAAGGGATTTTCTTTTGTAGTAGGAAAGACGGGAATAAAATTATTTACTCAATCACTCAGTCTGGAAACTCCACAACTCAAACAAGCTCCTGTGGTGTGTGTCGACAATGTGTACCGCAAAGCCTGCTAGCAGGCTACAATATTATGTATTCAGAGGTGGTGCTGGTTGTAGATATTGCATGCGGTAGAATGGCAATGCATGATAGTTTTTTTTTAAGCGCTGTGACTGGGCAACGCTTAAGTTACAAAGCATAATCTTTCGATGTTTCAAACTGCAGATATTCAAAACTGATTACTTGCTTACAGTTTCTACTGCGTGCGTTCATTTTTAATACAGACGGAACAGTATGGTGTATGATAAAAACAACGATATAGGTCGTTCGGAATAATAATTTAACCTTTGAAAAATATTACTAGCCGTTACTGCATAGAATTCAACATTAACTATAGTTTCCTTACTGCTTGTATTGTTGACAACGTAATTACACAATATAGTTCCGTATATTTTAGTATTTAAAAATACACCAATACTGAAACAAACTCAACCGAAATCGACGTAATTGTGTTTTATGTAATTAATAAATTTTTTTATCGTACTGTATAGATTCCCACAGACTGCACAATTTATCTCACAAGCGCAAACATCAAGTGACGTGTCCAGTGAGGTTAGACATGTATCGTCGTTAGCCGTTACGCGCGGAAAGATACGTATTAATTGAAAATAGAACTTTAGCAGGGCTTTTTTGAGTGCTCACTTTATCATGAACAGCATTTACCTTCACTACACATAAACTACTCCCTAGTTGGCAGATCGTACACACGCTACTGTTTATCAATACTTGAGAGATTCAGGCATTATGTAGGGTTTAATGTTTTCCCTGCAAGATCTGAAACAAGCACGACTCTATAAATTGGTGCAGGGTACCGCATTTTTGTCGCGCTCTGAGCAAAGGTTGTATGTACGGAATTGGCTCTATTATTTAAAAATTTGTTTTTAATCACCTGTACCATGACTCAGGGTTTTGTAGGTTTAGAACTATTCTCTATACGGTGATTACAAGCAGAACGCAGTTAAAACTAAACATGTTGTTAATATGTGGCCCGAAAGTCAACACTCAGTGATTTCAAAACTCCTTAATCTGTTAAAAGTATTATGTACTCAGCGATAAATCGTCAAAGCTTACTTACATATATTCGAACAAATATGTTGTTTAACAAAAAATGATCAGAAACGTTTTATTCAAGTGATTTTATAACAAATCTGTTTTTATGGTTTTGCAGCATTGCGCATGCTGTCAGTTTTAATAATTTGCAACATAAAATTTAATTAATTGTAATATTTCAGTAATAGAAATGTGAAAGCAATAAGAGGTAAGTATATTTTACTTCAATATTTCAGCATCTAACTATGGTTTACAATTCCATCAGTAATGAATGTTAATAAGGGACGAAAAATCGGTCAATGTATAGTGTACGTGTGAAAATTATGTTACGAAAAAAACGCAAATATCAGGATAGCTAGTCTCACAATTTCGTTACTTTTATCATTTTTACTCCTTTGTAATGATCGTAACGCAATAAAAACTCATCGGCAAGTAAATAGGTGTTCTCGTACTATGAATGTACCACAATAATGTGCACTGCTACAGCTACAATTACAAGATGTCTCGCTTCTCACTTGACAGCGTGTTGTTAGAAAGATATTTTAATAATTTTTTTATTGATCACTATACACTATTATTAAATAACGTGTTGTTTACAACGGTTACTGTAAAGGTTTGCAACCTAAAACTATTATTATTATTTTTATTTTTCTGCCAACACTCTAGTGAGCATGACTGATAAGCTGCAACAACATAACAGAAAAGTAATACTTGAAGAGTGTAACTTGCAACATGTTACTAAGTAAAAGTTAGGCTTTAAATTGTCGGTACTCGCCAAAGTTAGTAATTATACGTAACATCAGCTCACATAATGACAGTTTCATATTTTGTGTGCATAAGCATTCACTTTCGAATTTCACAGAAAACCAACTATGAGCCCCAAATTTTGTAGTTTGGTTCTCTACAGTGTAACTAAAAAAGAATCGAACGTAATGTCTGGAAACCATCAATATAAAAGGGGTGGATAGTAAATGGAACTGTCCGTTCTAATTTCCATTGGCGTGAAAATCATTTCATACAATGTTTAGAATTATATGCTTCAAAAGTGATTTTCAGGGACACTCACTATCCCGAGTTTTTAGTCCATAGCTGTTTAGCCAACTGAAAGTAGAATTTTGCCCGCACTATAGCGGTTGTGGTCGGTGACTCGTATTATAACTAAATGAGACATTTGTTAAAGATTAGTAGTAGATAATCAAGTAGTAAGTGGTAATTGGCCGAGGATTATGTTGACTCACTTCCCCTATACCCTATCTTAGATCAAGCTGCAACCAAACCAGCTCGCCAACAAAGGAGATGCTAGCTATTATTGTGTCCTTAAATAGTTATTTTAATAAATTCAAGATTTTAATTTTGCAATCAATTAACTATCCGTTTTGAAACAGCATGGTTTTAGACGCAAATATAAGTAGGAAGAGAAGTTGCTAATCTCACCCCCAATCCCTTACCAGTAGCCACATCCCTGTAATTAAACCCTCTCACAACAGCTACAATTTACAAAACGTACTAAACTGCACTTTTCCGTTGTCACCTAAACACATCACGAGGAATTCGTTAAATATGAAAACGCTAAAATTTATCACCGTGTTGGTTTTATAATTTCAGTTTGCGTTTTATTATTCCCTAAAACATTTAGGAGAGCAGCCTTGGACGTGTAAGACACAATAATCTGCACATAACATATTTAAACATGGGTGAGTACGTATCAAAATGTTACCCTACGCTAAATGCTAATTTACAGTGGAACTGGTACGATTGCTTCAAACTTTCGAGCATTTTTTCAGACTAACGTGTACGAGTTGGTACTTATGCCTATTTTTCTGTAAAAAAAACTTCTAACGCAGTTCTTATCTGCTACTTATTTATTATCGAATATTTTCCACTTGGAACATTCATTCGGAACAATGAAATGTACGAGGGTAGCCTCAAATTTCATTACATTTGCTAAGCTTCACTCTCGATTAATTATGCAACGAATGTAATGAATGTTTTTGGATATCTAACAATGCCGGGAACTTACTTTTAGTATTTGCATTCGTGACATATAAACTGCTCTTACGAATAATATTCAGCTCATTTCGTTTTATGAATCATCGCAAATATTTTGCAAGGGTGATAATATAATGTTCTGGACCTCGCTGTCAACGAAATGTCAAGTCCAAATACCTACCTAGCCTTGCACCACAAATTTCACTGACGTAGGACTTTCACAGGTCGTGCAAGGCTAGATGACACCTTCAAGAGGGTTAAGGCCATGATCTTTCATTTATTTCAAACAATTACAAATAACTCAAAAAATTTTTAACCAAATACTTAGGAAAAATTTGACACTGTGTACAGTCATACGATACACAATTTTACCATAGCGTTTTTTTTAAATAATGTACAGTTTTCTAGCAAAAAATTATTATGCTTGATTTTGGCTTATTTTACCACAAAATACGTGATATTTCAGGGTCAAAAATCTATTAATCCGTTTGGTGTGTTGCAACAGAAAATTGCATGTACAAATGATATATATATATATATATATATATATATATATATATATATATGTGTTAAAACTGCCAGAATGAATATTTGATGTATATATTAATTTACGTTAAACATTTTTTTTCGAAACCACTGCGAAACAAAAGTGCAAGGTCTTAAGCCGATGTTGATTTGGTTTATGAGCGTAAATTCGGTAATAGTACTGGTATCATGATGGGCCTATCATCTTTGGTCTTTTCGTACGTAACCGTGAGGTGTCAGACACATTCAATGACTTGAACTTTGTTTATCAGACAAGGCTGTCGTCTCGACTTGGCGCCGGGCTATCTCACAATCTACGACGACCACCGTCGATGCAGTAAGGCTGCACCTCGTCTGCGCGCGGCTGGTTCCCCGGGCGAAGGTCACCCTTATCGGCTGCGCGTCGTAAACGTCCGGCGCGGGCGTCCGCCCTCCAAGGTCGTCGGCCAGTCTTCCAGAAGCGAGGGATCTTCGCCGACCTGTGCCCTCTTGACATACTCTCGCGCTGGTTAACGCCGTTTGCATTCCGCCGCCCGCCCCTCCTCCACCACCCAACTTGTTGATCATTTGGCCGCGAGCCCGTGCGAAGGGGGGAAAGGTCAGACCTTGAACGGTCGACGGTGTGCTTGGCAGATGAAACCTCACGCTCACTACGTCCGTCAACGTGACGACTGTCCGCATGCCGGAGATGGGCATACTTCATGCCCGATAATTTTCGGAGGGGAATCCTCAGCGATCGTCCAAGCAAGGACGTCCCACTGCAGATGGTTCGACACACACCTCCGCCTTAGAAAAATTCCCTTTACAAGGGTAGCGCAGTGATACGAGTGACGTCGGTGTCGTCAGATACTTATTTGTTAGGGTGACATGACTTTTTATACAAAGCCGATTTTCACATTTTAAGGGCACCGCCTACCTGCGCGTGAGAGGATCAGGAGCGACGGAACAATAAGGTCGACCTTGAAGCGCACATCATATGCCGCGTCGCCTCAACGAGCCAAGCGCTGAACAAGCATGCAAGGTTCCCGCCGAACGGTTTTTATTATGGGACACTAAGCGGTGACCATATAATTTTACTGGTGGAAAGTCTGCAACTAAGTTCAGTGCAGGTCGCAACCTGAGTTTCACATACATCCATTTTGAAGTACGGAAGTCTGAAAATGCCATTTTTAGCCATGTTGGAGGGCTTAGAAACAGAGTTTTTAATGAGCGTGGCGTCTTAACAATGAGATTCCGACCTTGTTTGAAGTTTCTTTTCTTTTCGTACGTTGGTACAATGGGCGCACGTGGAATATTTTCGTAGAAAGAAACCTGTTTACGAACACACTGCAACGTATTTGAAGAGTGTGGTAGGCGGTCGCCTTAATAATTTACTGTATAATTACATGACAATGACTAACGGTAACATAAAACAGAATTTTATGTATTGATTTATAGCCCATAAAGTAATAATATCACAAAGAAATTTATTTTACAAAAATACAACCAAAAAAGAACAAAATGATAATAAAAAGTTGTATATTTTACTGTCATATTACCTGGCTCTAACTAACGACGGCCGTGCGAGTATGTGACGCATGTATTTGTAAAAAAAAATTGTAGATTTGAAATTAAAAAGGGACTATGTGCCAAAAACCTACATCCGAGGAAAAGCATAAAAACGTAGGAACACGTACACTCGCATATTTAAGCGGAATAACATAGTTTAGTAATAAGACTAGATCATGCTGACATTGTTGGCTATCAAAACATCAAATGTTTACAGACCTTGAAAATTAAACAAGACAGCATCGAAATCCAATGTACACAGGCAGTGCCACTTATTTATTTTTTAATATCTTTAATTACGGTACTTATCCCCTCTCGAATATCACAAGCCCTGGCACTTATTCCTTTCTGAATATTGTTACATACGGTACTTATTTCCTTTTGAATATCATTATCCGTGGCCCTTATTCCCTCTTGAATATCACTAGACATGGTTCTTATTACATTTTGATGGAAATCCTAAAACAATAATGGTATTGCTTTACCTCTCTTTCGAAGATCTAGGGTATAGCACATAGACCATTTTTATGGAATAATCGTGTAAATATGGATTCTGGCACCAGTCCCTTCAGAATTTCAACTCTTTAATTGGAATCTAGAGGTTACGGCCATGTTTCCAGTTCGGCCATCGGAATATGGTTCTCATACAAAGGGAATGTTAGGATTTTTATTTACCGCAGACTTGCCAACTCCCTTTTAATTATTTTCCCTATCCGCAGTATTCCCCTACCTCGTTTAATAATTAACAATGCAAATAAAAAAATTAATAATGGTATACTAAACTACACAGTCCCACAGTGATTTATGGTTTCATCGAGCGAGTATAGAGAAGCAGTTATACTATTCGTGTTGTACATTTGACTTGTCATTCACTACGACAGTAAACAGCGAATCACTAACTTACGCTAATACATTAGGCTAGAGAAGTTAAACGGAATAATCAGCAATTCAGTAAAGGTGTTTACTAAAACTCTCAAGGCCAGTCTTTGTGAGAAAAATGTTAACTTGAGGCGTCAAAAAAGTAACCCAGGTAAGTTTTTCATGTCCAAAAAGTGACCAGAGCTAAAGCAATCCACTTGTCGGTCAACTCCTGGTTAATCCAACTAGCAGGCTGGGCAAGCTTTTGTTGGCAGACGACACATGCTGAATATGACGCGAAAAATAAATCTACTGAATCTAACCGTAAATAAAACCACATAATTAAGTGTAATTGTACGCACGGGGCTCAAAATAGTGAACTTATTAGTATCATACTGGAACGTAAGAATTAAATTAATATGCACGTTATGTACAGTGCAAATTAATAATTTTCGTGCAAAATTACTTAAGCGTGATGCCAACCTCCGTCAAACCTTGGTCTGCGTCGAGAAGATGAAAATAATGCTTCATGAAAACAATTCTTTTGGGAATACAAGTAATTACTCATTCATATCTTCCAAGGCAAGGCACTGAAAAAATAGTACCTATATAATACCATAAAAAACGTAAGCCGTACCGAGATGAAAAAAAAGTCAGTGGTTGGGTATATGTAGCTTCGACAAGTGCCTAACCCTGCCTAATATAACTTAACACGTAAACATAAGGTAAAGCAATAATGTGTTTCTGCGCATGTGGCAAACATATCACGTGATCGTAGCAGAACAATAGTCGTATGTTGTTATGCATAAACTGACAATGCGCTAGTTGTTAGTTATCAGTAAAATAGGCTCAACATTTATCAGGCTTCAACCATTATAACAAAAAAAATATTTTAGTAACATAAGGGCAACATTCACTTTAGTATATAGGAATATAATTATTTTTGTAAGGCTATTTTAAATCTGTAGAAAATTTTAATACATACTAACAATATGCGCATAATCGATTGATGCATAACGCCGTCCAGTTCTTAAACAGAGATGAAAACATTGTTACCAACTGCTGAAGAAAAGCACTAGGCTACTGTTTTGCTTGAATAAATAATTCTTGCTAGTAAGTACAACAAATAAGGATTCGGTAGCTTTAAACATAGATTAACCTACTGGCGCAGTAATAGCATGATCAACTGTTAAGAGCAATTGTACGAATTCTGAAAGTCTCGCAAACAAAAACAAACAAGCATAAACATGGGCCGTAGTAATATAAACACGTCCTACATCGTGCACACGTCAGGGGTCGCGAGATCGTAGGCACAACAAATGTGATCGTCTCACGATTTTCCTACTGCGCAGCCCAACGAGCTATATAGATAACATAGAGGGGCGGAAACGCTTCCAAAGTGAAGCCCAATTGAACGACAGTTTTGACCCAAGAAAACATGGCGAACGGCAGTGTGGCCAACATTATGTTAAAAATCCGTCATTATGTTCGCATAAAATCCTTTACTTTATAGCTCCACTATATTCCCGCTAAACACAGGAAAAAAATGCCAATAATTATTGTAATATGTTATACTGTAATAAAGTTTAAATTAGCATAATCGCTCTCGTCTCTCGACCGGAAATAAGAGTCCGCCATTTTATCTAGAGTCAAAATACCACGTTCAATTGGGCTTCACCTCAGAGCCTTGGAGATTGCTGTTTCCGCCCCTCTATGTTTACTATATAGCTCGTTGGCGCAGCCCGATTAAATATTATATATTGTCTCTACTGTAAATCTCCATCCTTGATTACGTCAGGACTTTGGGGTAGGAGCGTGTACCGGTTTCATATTTCCGCGTTTGAATCGTGGGAACAGCGGAGCTATAAGAGCCAGACTACCACGCTCGACGAGAAGCAGATTGCCTCTATATTCACAGCGCGCCAAACTAGCGTGCAAGGTTTTCCTTGCAGTTTTTTTATGGTACTTCAAGCGGTAACCCTAAAATATTATTTTCGTTTACTATGAAGTAAAGGCCATCTTGTTTTGCACTTTACGAACTCAAGTGGTATTTTCGGAGTTAACAGCAGTAAAAAAAATTTTTTCCTTAGATGTTTTGAGAGGCCCGAAAACCATGTTACTAGCAAGAGTGTTGAATATTTAAAATTATAGAAGCGTAGTTTCAAGTGAGTTTTATTTTAGTAGGTAAACGTAATATGAATAATTTAAACAGTTTCGCATAAAAAATTACGCATGGCACGCTGCAACACCGACCATGCGCCAGTCGAGGACTTCTCTTGATATTCAATATACCTATCTTTAATATGCAGTTTGTCTTGTGGCGTAAAGTAACAGAGCCTGCTGTCGTTGTAATTAGTTAAATATTCGACAGTAGCATAACACATTTAGACTTATTAAAAATTCTTGCCGTCTTGAAACACCGTTTGCTTGCTGTTCTTTAGTTAAGACCAGTATACACAGAAAAAAATAACAGTAAACAATGTTACTTAGAATATGTTAGTTACAAAAATGTTATCAACAAATTCTAAGCTTTTGTACACTACTTTATAGCAGTGATAATTGCAAATGTGTTATTAACATTGCTGAAAACACCAATGTTACTAATATAGTTGTAAGAATGATGCACGGAAGTTAATAGCAACGTTGATGACAAAAGTGCCTGCAACATTGCTAGTTACATTTGTTACCAACATCCTTTGATCTAGACCGCCATAGAATGGGTCGGGAAAATAATGTTATCAACAATGTTGGTGACAAAGTTGTTAACATGTTTCTAAAATTCACAACTTTTGCTGCTAGCAAATGTTATCAACAAAATGTTGGCAACAAATATTATTAAGATTTTTATAAATATTAACAAATATAATAAGAGAATGTTGGCAACAATGTTGATAACATGATGTTGTCAGCAGTTTTTAAGCATTTTACAACAGTGTTAATAACTTTGTTGAAAACACGTGTTACAGTACTAGCAATTATCATTGGCGTAAACTAGCCTTTATAGCAAACGTCTGGTGCTAGTTAAAACCAAGTCACGTGACTAAGTTAACATTCGCACGTTAACTTTTGTAAGCGCCTAAAGAGTGAAGTCTAGTCTCGTCATGTTTGTTCAGTCTATACAACGTGTTCACGAATCTAGACAACGACCATGAGGTAATAAACACAGGCAACGTTACGTGCTTTTTGACATGTTTACGTGAATATTCTCTGACTTAGTGAATGACGAATGCTTCCCCGTACATTTTATCACGTTTTACGGTACAGTGTAGTAGAATTATCGTACATGACTCAGCCATTACACTTCTCGCAAATGGATAGATAACTTCCGAGAATAATGCGGACATTTCTCAGCGTGGATAGAAATGGCTGAACTATATGGATATGTTTGTTGCAATGGGAGTTTACAATTTTTTCGTTGATTTTTACTTGTGTTGTCTATTGTCTTGTGTTTTTTGTCTACTGTTCACTGTTTTTTGTATATTTCCATCTTTTTTCATATTGGGAATCAGGTTCTATATTTGTGTCTGTCTTCCGTGGCTGGATGTTGTTGACATGAAATTCGACTGAATTCTATCTCCAGAATTCTTTGTTGTCTATAGGAGAAAAAACTTACAGAAATCCTCTGGGATTGCTTTTTTTCTATTTTGTATGCGTTTTATACACATATATATTTTTTTTCTTGTACGTTTTTCGTTATTTGTCATCCAACACAGGTTTGATCAGCAAAAACATAAGCAATGGCGTACGTCCACAAGCCAATAAATTCTAATTATATGGATAGGCGTCCGTTTACACAACATTTCTTGAAGGTAAGCTTTTAAAGTTACCAAAATTATGTCTTAAAGAAACAGTTAAATTATAAATAATTAATGCCCTCTGAACCACTCAAATTCATATACGCAAAGATCGAAAAGCAATGTGCTGAGCTTCAGTCACATAGTTGTCATTCAACTGTCGCTGAAGAGTCATTCATTTCGTTTGCTTTGAGATAGCACAAAAAATAATTTCACGTCTAAATCTAAATTTTTTCCTAACGGTCGTTTATTATAGTCGAGTGAATGAATGATTTTTGGTCAGCTCTTAACATCGAGGTCTTTAGTGCTGGTGGTGTGTGACATGAGGTGAGTATGGAGCAGCGCCGGAATGAAGGGGCGGGGGAAACGGGAGATCCCCGAGAAAACCCGCCAACCAACGGCATCGTCCGGCACGATTCACACATGCGAAAACTCGGGGACCGACCCCGCCGGGAGGCGAAACCGAATCGCCTTGTTGGGAGGCGAATGGTCAGACACCGCGGTACCTATTAAAGGCGAAATCAGCTAAAACTGGAATTATCGCTACCAACTAGAAGGCATACAATTAGCGTGCACCATAGGATTTATAAATCACTATAGTCTAATTACACGCGACGTAGCGTACTTTTAGACGTTAGGTCAAGCTTCTGTGTATTGCTGTATACAGTCTTCATTGTTTTGTCCAGTCTTATGTCAGTTCTCGATGTTTCTATACAGTCGTGTGTTTGCTAATATTCTTCCCAGTATTTGTTTGTGCGGTCTTAATAGTGTTGTCCTTGAATATTGTCCTAGTTATGTAGTTCGATTTTCCGTTCTGTACTATTTATTTGTAAACTTTGTGGTTTATCGAACATAGTTCCTTGTGGAATTTGTTGTAAAATTTTATTTTACATACATAATGTTTTTACGTCAGATGCGGTAATATTTTTGTTTTATCTCAACTTTTTCCTAAGAAGACAGGAAGACACAGTATTGTAATGTCGTACTTCAACTTTTCGACTCACAACCACGAACATTACTAGAGACATGCAAGATTCGCGTTATTTTCTGACAGCTGACTAGACTCCAAGTGACTATAGGCTCGTTCGTCGTCTCACGCTGGCCGATATTGTCGCGGGGAATACTTACACGGCAGAGAGGCCAACCTCTGTAAAGACGTAACACACGTAAATGACAACACATATAAGTTAGTGGCCAATTGATTAGCAAATTAACCGTAACTTATTTTTGTCATGGGGCCTATTCCGTAAGTTTTTCAATATCTTATACGATCTTTATACATAGATAGTTACTGGGTAACTGTCTTTACGACGGGAAATTCGTATTCTGTAACTAAAAATGGCACCTTGACTGTCTTTCCAAATTCTTGTGACTTTCTTTATGCAATGATCGGGTTATACGATGTTCTTACGAGAATAAGTTCATGAAATTGCCGACGTATTTAAGTTTTATCCTACGATCATCCTCGTTGAAGAACAAATCCGATTTAAATGTTGCTAGGAAGGAGACCGAAATAAGTTGTTATATTTTCTATTAAATAATATAATTTTTATAGCTCTTTGCAGGCCGTCGTATCTGTGATAAGGAAAACGAATCTTCAACCGAAGATTGCCGAAGTTTCACACCTCCGTCTAATAACATATGCAGCGAAAAATAAATGTTACATCGACATAATAACGAACTGAAATAATGCATCAATATTTCCGCTTGCTATTAACAATAGGTTAGTTTTATTTAGTATGTTGAAAAGTGAAATTTAATAACACAAATTATACTATGAACATGGCAATTCTGATAAGCGAGTCTTCAAGTTACATCATTCAGTGTTGAATCACCATTATTCTTAATTTTGTTTGTCATATTCCAACGGGCCGACACAAATTTCATATTTATTTAACTGGACAATGTTGCATTAACATAAAATTGTTTTAAAAATTCCGAACAGTTTGTGTTTTTCTGCAGCTTTCGTAACCACAGAAAAATGTCAAGACAGGCAAACAACAGAGATAATTCCGTCAGAACGAAGAAAACAAAGGTACCAATAAATAATAATTTAAATTGTGCTCAATCGCGTGTTCTGACGTTGGTAATAGGTAAGGGGTGAATGTAGCCATGGGCTACACTACTTCGGAAGTCTTCAACGAATAATTCGTTTCTACGTGGAAATTATGACACTCCCATTATTTGCTCTATGGCTATGTGTTCTGCTATCTATCGGCCTTAGGTAGACTAATACAGTGCCGCGATACTATATTTTGTAAGCGCAGAAACCTATGATTCTACTGGAGACGAGTTAATGTTATAACTTTTAAAATCTGAATTTTAAAGATGAACACATAGAATTTATATTGTTGCGTGCCATGTATCTGGAGGACGGTGGTCGGCAGCTGTTTCGTAACACTTTGTGGACTGACCCATGATTCACGAGCCGGGCGGCTACGTGATGGAAGTCACGCCAAAGCTACGTCTTAGATACCTGTCCCAACTGCGCCTTTACCCTGCGAAGTGGCCTACGAGACTCAAATCACGTCCAGAACATTATGAAATGTCTATTTTTAGACCCATGTAATTTGGGGAACCCCTGGAGTTTGGCCGGCGTATATAAGGGCTGAATCGACAAAATCGGGAGGAGTTCGCTATTGGTCGTGCTAGAGGAAGGTGCTATGCTTGTGGAGAGAGACTGGTGAAGACATCTTGGTGACGTCAGAGTCTACTGTGAGGCGGCAGGCGGCTACCTTCAGAACAGTGTGGGCGAACCAAGAGGACTGCTGCGGCGGGTTGACGAGCGAAGGAGGTGCGCGACGGGAGTCGAACCGAAGACCTCAACAGCGAAGACAGCGGTGCACTCGGGTTACTGCGCAGCACACGACGATTCATCACCACTGCGGACTATTAATGTTGTACACTGCCACTATTTGAGAGACTGTTAATTGGATATATGACTGAATTTTATTGTGATTTGTAGTGTTTAAATAATTGCTGGTAGACATTTTTTTTTTTGCTTTAATTGTTAACGTTAATTAACGTGTCTGTGACACAGGAGAAATTGTGTGCATAACTAATTGTGTTGTGAAAGTTATAGTTGATTGCTGTTTGTGTTTTTGTAAGCTTTGTGAGCTAGTAAATCAATAACTTAACTCAACTCTTTTATTTCTAATTATAAGACCTCTATACCAAAAGAACTCATGGGAATTGCTCACGTATAAAGTTTTTGCTCAATCTTGTAACAATATAAATTAAACATAAACTTAAGTAATCAGTAACTCAAAACACGCTATGAAAAGTGAGATAACATAATTCGGTAAGATGTATGAAGATTTTCATAGCACACACAACAGTGTTGTCAAGTAGATCAAGATTTTGGTAAGGAGAGGTGTTTGAGAATACGTTATAAAGACAGTCAAAACTGACTATTTTTATCGCTGTCGTTCTGGAAAGACTGAAGACTGTCCCAGGTGCCGATCTTTGACCTCTACCAGAGGTGACGTTAGCGGAAAGATCCCGTGATGTAGTTCAAGTTAAAATTAAGAAAGAAAATCCACTGCGTGTTACTACCTTCGGGAAAGGAATTTTGTCCCACTTTGTTTCAGTGTCTTACGTGTATACCTGCAGCTCAACATCGTGATTATTGGCAGAGTGTTTTTGTGCAGAGTTATTATTAGGGCCACGATTTTGTCGCGAAAAGATTTTTGCCCCACCACAGACACGTGCACAGGCTCACATCAAACGTACGTATACATCTCGTAAGCTACGTTTATCTCCGCACACGCACAGAAGTTCAGGAAGTTTCCATAAAGCGTGCCGGAAATGATGGCTGGTATATTATTTGTTTTTGTGTTGGCAGCACTAGTTAATGTAATGGATACTATACCGGATACAACTATAGTCAAGTTCATTCCAAATCAATCGGTAACCAAGCTCCACATGAACTCGGCGGTATCCTCATTATGATTGGCTGCGCACGGCGCACACGCACAGGAAAATTTTACTTTTTACCTAACTTTCTGTTCGCCGATACTGTGCTGTTTTTATGTGCATGCATTGTAGCATGCGGCATTTAAACTGTGCTTCGGAATTCCTGTGTGTGTGTGTTGGTGTGTGTTTGTGTGTGTGTTTGTGTGTGCGTGTGTGTGTGTGTGCGTGCGCGTGTGTGTGTGCGTGCGCGTGTGTGTGTGCGTGTGTGTGTGCGCGTGCGTGTGTGCGTGTGTGTTATATTCAGTGCAAAATCAATTATATCGTAGCCTTAAGTTAAAATATATCTATAAATATGAAATAAAAACATTCGCAAAATGTCTGCAAAACTTTAAAAAATTGTATGTCCTAGCCAGGGTTCGAACCTGGAACCTTTGCGGATTGACATATCGTGCAACGCTCTTTCCATTTGAGCTACTAGGACTTCGCGATGTTCTTCAGTTGTTATTTTACTCTTAACTGACCTTCACAAAGTTATCTTATCTGAGATACTGCATCGTTGCTACGTTGCCGTTATATCAGTAGAAATATCAATAGCAGCATTGGCAATATCACTCACTTTCGTTGGAAATACATATCATTTATTATTTCACCAACTTGTTTGTATAACATAGCCGACACTTTCCACTACCCGCTTCAGAAAGTTACGTAGTTAAAAAAACTGTTATAGGGTGTCCAAGGGCTTTTAGCAATAATGGGTAGACATTTTATGTCCAAGATTAAGAAAAGAACTTAGACAGCTACACAAGACCTGCGGAATGGAAGTTAAATTCAAATATAAATGTTCATTTAATTTAATGTCCTATATGAAGGAAATGTTAATTTTAATAATTCAATAAAGTTTTATATATTAGCCATTTCATTACACATTCACTAAATTCACGTTAGTGGAGAAATGGTTATACTAGCAGAAACAATAAAACTAGATAGTAATAATATAAATTTTGGTTATTTGAAAATTTACACTGACAAGTAATCGAGATACGTCGTAAATAACAGCACATGCTTAAACATTTATAATACTTGCAACTCTAAAACGTGTTATATCTAAATGCAATTTAAGATAATTATTTGAATGTGTAATAAACTATACTGTACGTATTTCATTTAAATATACTGGTTATAATTGAATAAACTTGTTTGTTGTATTAATGAAAGCATAATTCTACTAATTAGTACCTCTAGAACACCACATGGTTGGAGCAAGGTCAAGCCAGGTTTTCACTAACTGTGAGTTTGAAATGAGGGTGAGATGGAGCAGTGAAAGAATGCAGTTGTTTAGGGAGAGGGCAGGAAAGGTAAGTGACAACGTCCGCCAAGTTCTCTAAAGCCGTGTTATAAACCGCTAGGCGACTAACCATGTAGTCTAAAAGTTTGGATGACATAAAATGTTATTGGTGGAAAGTCTATAATAAGGTTCAGTATGTGTTTATATTATCTGAGTTTAATATACATTTTAAAGAATACGGTACTCTGACATGGCCCTTTTAAACTATGTTGGAGGACTTATAAACAGTTTTTTTGAAGAACTCGGTGTCTTAAAAATGACATTGCGTCCTTGTCCGAAGTGTATTTTCTTTTCAATTGGCACATATGGAATAGATTCCCAGAAAAATGTATTTATAAACACACTACCAGTACATTAGATGATCGAAGTAGACAGCACCCGTAAAAATAACATTCAAATAATGTTTCACGTTTACATGCCCTACCGCACTGCCTAGTGCACTTACGCCTAGTGCTTTAGTTTGAAAATAACTCTCGTAGGCGTAAGCCGGACATAACATTTTATTATCATTAAGAATGCAATAAGGCTAATAATAAACAATCATGTATGTATTTTACATATCCCATGCTATCTAAGAAATGCATAAAGCCTGCTGCAGTCCAGCATTTACTTGTGCCTGTGGATACAGCCGACGTTGACGGACGCAAAACTATCGCTGGCGGACAGGAAGGATGGTTTTGTGACCGGGACTCCATACCCTGTGACCCTTACAGAGTGTCTGTTATACCTATGATGTGGCTGTGGTTCAAGTTATTTTGGGTGAAAATTATTGTGTAGCTTATATCTTTCGAGACATAGGCGTGTGGCGGCGAAGCGTGAAAGTGTTCCAAATGACGTGGTACTTACCAACGACTTGAGAATGTGAAAAATCGCGAAACTCTTTAGTGCCAAAGTAGTTTCCAAAGCTCTCTAGCATGTTGCGATATAATATAATTGGACAACGATAAGTTGAGACGGTTCAAATTATTACTTACAAATAAAGGTAAGGTAAGACACGATAAGTGGTTTTTACGTCTCGTGGGGCCGCGGTCGTCGAAGGGTCAGATCTCTCGCATCCCACCAAGGCCTCCCGGGTTCGATTCCCGGCGAGGTCGGTCCCCGGATTTTCACATGTGGGAATCGTGCCGGACGATGCCGTTGGTCGGCGGGTTTTCTCGGGAATCTCCCGTTTCCCCCGCCCTCTCATTCCAGAGCCACTCCATACTCACCTCATGTCACCCCTCACCAGCGTTGAAGACCTCGATGTTAAGCGTTGACCAAAATCTCTCACTCACGCACTCATTTTACGTCTCGTCAACAGCGAGGTCATTAGAAACGGTGACATACCTTGGTACAATAACAGAAGCTGGCAGAGGAGTCATCCATGACATTTGTTAGGGAAACATCCTAGCATTCTCCAGAAGAGACTTCGGGAAACCATGGAAAACCGAAATCAGGATAACCGGAGCCGGGGATTGAACCCGTGCCCTCCCGAATGCGAGTCCTGCGTCTTGTAGTTGAACCACCACGCTCGGTTACGTTCGAATAAAAATATTCGTATCAGCATACTGGAATTCTCATTGGTGACGTAAAATGTGAAAACACGAATAACAGAAAAAGAATATCGGACACGTAGGTGCTATACTGGAACCTAGGTAAGAGTAAGCTTTTCCCGCGGATAAATCACGCTCTCTAGCAATGACTATACTCAACTCTGAGTAGTCTGTGAAACCATTAGATGGTAACTAGTTACACTCACCAGTGAGTAACGTGGCGAGGAGCGAATTCTCGTTTAACATGGCTTCAGTGACAGGAAAATATTCTTGTTGGTTGATTCCTTCAGACACATAAATGTCACGTTCTAACGGTGTATAGTCGGACCTGAAACGCGACCAAGTTTCGCCCTTGGTGTTTATAACATCTGCCAACGGCACAACTAATTGGATTCTTAAAATAAGAAAGGTCGAAGTGCCAGAAAGATGGAACAGAGATATAATGAAAAAACTGATGATATGTTATATTTTGGTCGACACATATTTTAAATATGTGTTTACATGTTTGTAAATGCATCTGTAAACACATACATGGTGAAGGTAACATGGAAATATTCACTCTAAAGAAGAAATAGAATAAGGTAATTGACACTTTGTGAAAAGATGTACGGCCTTACAGGATAAAGAATGAAAGGGCGCTATGTGTCACTTATCATGTAAGACTTGAAAGGGTGCTTTATGCCACTTACATTGTTCTATGAAAAAATATTTTGTCTATTTTTTCATATTTTAAAATACCCGAATAAAAAAACTTTGTAATTGGGTAATACAATCTTTACACCCCAAACATTGTCTTTTTTTATTAGTTACCACACAGATTCCTGTAAAATCATTTTCCAAAAATAGAATCATTGCTTTCATATCATTCTTCTCTTAGACTGTAATGCAAGATTTTTTGGCAATTAGCATAGGTTGAATTCCGTATATCCATCATGGTTTACCCTTTCCTCAAAATCTTGATCTTCTTGCATGTATCGAATTTGGAATGAGATTCTTTCATAGCAACATTACTTAAAATCGTCAAAACTATATGCGATAGAGACAACCTTAGATATGTTTAAATGTTTAGATTCTTTCTAGATATTACACTATCAGCTGTTGCGCGAAACTCAAGTAAGTACTTCAAATGGCTTCTTCACTCTATCATTCTGCACTATTAGATGAAGGTCAATAGGAATTAGGGTTTAGTGACTCGCTTTATCCTTTCAATGATAGCAAAATCTTATTCGCATGGGAGAAAACTGTGCCCACTAACAAGAAACCGCTGCTCGATGTGCTCAAATACTCGAATAGCTACAAGAAAAAGGAACACAAATACTATCATACTGTTCTTATTCTGTCCCACGCAGTTGTTACTCCAAACTACAGGTCGTTCGGGATAAAGTTAGCATAAAAAATTTAACATTTGAAAAATATCACTAGCCGTTACTGCATATAACTCAATATCACCGTTAGTCCCGTTATTGCTTGCATAATTGGCAACGAAATTACGCAAGATTGTTCCTTAATTTTTTACTATTTAAGGAAAACAATACTGAAACAAAATCAATCAAAAGCGCCATAATTGTATTTTACATAATTAATAAACTTTTTTATCAAACTATATAGGTACGTAACAACTGCACAAAATATGTTACACGCGCAAACATCAAGTTACATGTTCAAAGAGGTTAGACATTTTCCTTCGTTAGCCGTTCCGCGCGGATAGATACGAATTTGCTGAAAATATACCTTTAACAGGGCTTTTTCAAGTGTTCAGTTTGTCCCGAACCGCCTATATCAGTCTTTTTTTTTTTTTGTGATGTTATTATTTTATGCCTTCAGAAGACACGAAGCAATTTCATTGACTCTCCTACCTGCAACCGCTTTCAACTCACATGCACATATAGGAATGGTTGGTGTCACCTATATATAGGCCAAAGTTGTAGCAAGATAACTGACGGCGATAAAACATTTCGACATGGGTTAGTGTAGGCTCTAACATGACCTGTTCTTAATACATTGAAATGCAACATGAATTGCTGTCAGGGAGCTGTGATGAACATACATCACTTTTTAACGTCTTTTAATACAGCACTATTACACAAGTCTGAATTTTGCCCAAATTAAAGAGGAACTGTAGTTTTTGTATAATACAGTTCATTTTTGCCCTTCATTTTTTAAAATTAGAATGCAGATCAGAAAAATACACAGAAGCAAAGCTGCGACTAATTTCATAAATTACAGATACTTTCTTTTTGACTGCTTGTTATTCTTATGAATTACTCATTACGCTTTATTTGCATACACCCCCAATGTGTGTATGTATTAATATACATATAATGTACAATAAATTACAATTACATTTTATAGAAGCGTGTTGTGTATGAAATATATCCCCTATTTCACAGAAATGCAAGTATTCTAATGTGGCTATGAGAAGACAAATACCGCACTGCACGATGGAACAAATCATAGCTTACAAAAGCTTAAAGTTAACCTTAACCACAACAAGTATGTGTATTATGTATCTGAACGATAGGCTACATCGTAACCGACACTCTGTGTATACCCAAGCTCTAAACAATATGTTTTAGAGGAAGAATGATATATATATATATATATATAGAGAGAGAGAGAGAGAGAGAGAGAGAGAGAGAGAGAGCTCACATTATTCGTGTGAATTAGATGAGGCACAATGTGTTCATAAACTTCACATTTGGAAAAATAGGTTTCCATTGTTTATCTTATTAAGTTCGAAGTGAGAAATTAAAGAATATAACGTGCAACTTATACTACACATAGGATTGTGTAGTGTCGATCAGTTAGTAAAAATACGTCGTGAATACTTCTGGTATGTTAATCAGAACATGAACATAATCAAACTTATTTTTCCCCTTTATTTTACTATCGTCCTTAGCAATAGTCTCTACATCCAATCACAAGGAGTCTTCCCTTGTCTACAGTAATGGTCAACATATAACACTAATCCCACATCAGAAGACTGCTGAAATCTGAAGGTGATTTTACCGTACTCACACGGAAACTTGTAAACAAAACTGGTGCCCTATGTCAATTAATAATAAAACTAATATATATGCATATATATGCATATATATATTCATTTCTAAACTCTTTGTAATTGATTTGACTATTCAATGAGTCCATTACAAATAGGTCCTACTGTTTGTAGACACCCGTAAAGGTGAAGTCTTGAAAATAATATTTGTGAAATATTACGAAGATTACTTGTGTTAGAGAAACAAAATATAGGTTATAAAGTAAGTAAACCTAAATATGTGATAAAATGAGGTTATGGTTCGTCGTACGTACTCCCATTCGTGTGAGAAATAAGGAACTGCCCCATGTTGTTGCATATAATATGGTTACTGTGACAGAAAAATTATACTTTATGCCGTAGTAATCAAAAAGCGCATAGTAAAGGATACATTTGTAGCTATGTTGGCCTGGTGGGTAGGCAATTCTTCCTGCACATATCATAACTCTTGTCTGACAGTTTTGTTTAAAATATCTCAAATATCTTCTTTTCACGCCAGTAATACACAGATATTGTAAAACGCTTATTTCACTTGCAAATAGGTCAACTAACGCTTCTCATGTTATCAACAACATGACAAAAAACCAAAGTGTAACAACCTGTTCATCTCATTTCTGTTGTTAAGTTTGAGAAAATACTGTAATATATCTGCTTGGTTTCGGATTTTCACAATGGAATTCTTACGACTCTGTATGCGAACCTTGTAAACTTTATCACCCTTTCAAAAAAAAAAAAGAAACGCAATTTAATCCACTGTTCTTGTAACCTATACAAACGGCAATCACCTGTTCTTCTAAAACAAAACGATCAGTAATATCAGTTTTCAGCGTATAACGACCACTAAAAAAATTTGAAACAAACTCTGTCCGTAAACATTTGTTTCAATTAGCTCACCAGTGACTACGCAGTACTAGTAGTTTCACTAAACCCTTCTCATCTTCTCGTAAATAACTTTGTGTGTGTTTGTGGTATCATGGCGTTTTCCCCCCTTCTTAAAAATCATATATGCAATGTAAATTAAATGCCTTCGCTTTTGTGTGAAACTGCTTTTATTTCGTGTGGTTCATTGAATGAGAATGTAAAATAAATAACTACTTTAGAATTTTTTCCTTTGCTATAAGCCCAATTTGAAGATTTCTGCCACTTGTTAATGAGCACATAGCAGTGGATGTATTGATTTTTACTACGATATTAAAATATGCTCACTTACTCGTAAACAATCGATATTATATATATCAAGATCGGGGGACTAAATAAATGATCACACTACATCTCGAGAAAAGCAACATTAAGACGAAACTATTTATATTACGTTAAAAAAATACTTTCGTCCTAGCCAGGATTCGAACCTGGAACCTTTGATGTAAATGTGTTTCGTTCAACGCTCTTGCCATTTGAGCTACTAGGACTTAGAGATCAGGAATGCTCTATTTGCTATCCCAACCGGCGTACTGCCTTTGCCACTTCACACAATGCGCGGAAACGTAAATTCTGTAAATTTACGTGTTCATCGTTGTTGATTGCTTTGATTTATTTTATTTGGATAAAAGTACAACCACTTTTTAGCTCTAATTAAAATGCAATTACTAATGAAAATGAGTTTCAACAAAGTTACTTGCAAACAGGGGAAATTTTTCAATGTCTAAGCATATAACAATATTTTCTCTGCTCATTACGTAATCTGCTGCGACGGCTGTGTGAATTCAGATTTTGCAAGAGGACATGCTCTGAAACGGCGAATATATATTTATGTTTTAAAAATAATGTACATTTAATTACGTCATTATTTTTGTTAGATGTTACGTATCAGTACGTCACAAGGTAATGTATGTATGCTAGAGGGTTATGTGTTTTTATACCACTAACTAGTCGAATAAGGAGTAATTGCAACATTCACAACCGTTAACAATGAATGTATTAATACATTTTTAGGTGTAAATAAAATTTCAGGGTAGTTTTTGTACGATTGGCCAAAAATACGATTTCATTAACCATTTAAAAATAACTTTGACGGGATAATTTTATTAGTTTAAAAAAATCCTCTCAGCAATCCCGCAAGTCTATCCGTTGCCGCGAACTCAAAGTTATGAATTTTTCCCAGCACGTTCCATTCTACACTCAAGTTTTTTCTTCAAACTGTTCAGAGTCTCCACTCGTTTTTAAAAATTGTTGAAAAATAGTGGACTAAATGCGAGAGTGTCGTATAATGATAAAACGTTATAAGGTTATATCAGCCTTTCCCGAAAGACAAAGTAGGTCATGATATCACCTTCCTTATTGAAGGTCCGTGTGTGTTTTAACTCACCCTTTTTTAAATTTCTTTCGGAGAGCTGACCGAAATTCCTGAAAGTTGGTACGTGTGTGTGTGCCAAGTTTGATAATTATACATACTTCTTAATAAGCTGACTTAAATTGCTTTAACTAGTTGGTACACGCAACATCAATCGCAGGGGTTTCAATTTAATGCAATAATATTTCTGAAACAAAAGTGTTTTGACAAGAACTAAACAGGGCAAAATGATGTCAATGATCATTAATGTCCGTTTTAGAAACATTCTGAAAAGTAAAATGGTTTCACTAAATTTTTTGGGTCCTATCCCGTTTTGACTCCCACCTCCCGCAAAGTACAATTTTTTTTTGTAGAAATCTTCGCGGGCACACGCATAATACACCAAAGTTCATTTGTTCACTAATTTTTTTTACGTTTTATGTTCTGTAGTTCTTCCTCGTTTTGCCCTCCTTCGCCCAATTTCATCGCAATCTGATGACTGGTATAGAACAGTGTATAAGGTGAAACATACAATCAATTGTATGATTTAATGTAGCAGTCCGCCCGCGGCATTGCCCACGTGTATTATTGGTAACAGCGAATATTTACGTCAGTTGGATGTCCTCTTTGTACGCCAGATTAGTAACTCGGCCATCAAGTGTTAGGATAGCTAAGCTGCAGGTTGAGCTTACTCTGCGGTATGCTAAGTAGCTATAGCTGTCCATCTGAAAAACTGTCTTTAGTCTATCCATGCCACTCTGGCCCGGTTCTTATTTATTGTCATAACAAAGCAGACCTTGAATATGAGAGAGTATCTGTATAGTATAGAAGTACACGCGGTATGAAGACTCACCTTACGTATCGTCAAAAATTAATTGAAAAATGAAATTTGCTCACTGGACAGGGCACATGACGGCTGTACAACAACACGTGACGATATATTGTAGAATGTTAACATTATATAAGCGACTAGCAGTGCGCCCGCGTCTTTGACGCGTGTATTCATCTGAGCAGATAATATTTACTTCAACTGGAAAACCTCTTTGTACACCAGACAGGCAGTTCATTCGTTTATGTATTAGATAGACAAATATACTAGTTGAGTTTACTCTGCAGTAGTATAAGTAGCTATAGCTGTACACGCGAAAAGCTGTCTTAAGCTAATCCCTGCCACTAACAGCGACTTCGTCTGGGCCTTATTTATAGTTACAGCAGAGTTGACATTGTGGGGTAATTACAGACCATTTAATGGTAAAGGGTAATCGAATTAAATACGTAGTTTACGTGGCATTAATACTGATTTCGCTCGAGCACAACCATTGGTGATGGTGCCCCCAATGACACACACACACACACACACACACACACACACATATATATATATATATATATATATATATATATATATATATATATATATTAGTTAAGTGGCATTAAGGAGTTTTGGCGGGATTGATTCACTGAAATATAAACGTATTTGGTGCCCCAATTTTTAGGTTAGTGAGATGTTATATGTTGGCTGATGCTGTTGAGGAACTTCAGTAGATAGTGGACTGCATAATCCATTTTCACCACTTTCGAACGACTTCATCCAGATTGCATTAATTTCATTTTCCTTGCAGTTTTTGTGAGTCAAACTTGCACATTTGCACAGCTTTTGAAGGTATTTGAGCCCAGAATATCCCGATCAATAGCTCGGAGCTACAAACAACTGCACTACATAACGTCGAAATTATTCATGAAAACTAATTTTAAAAATAAAACAAATTTCCTTTTACAACACTACGTCTCGATAAAAATGTAGAATGAAACTCCTATATAATTTATTTCGCGCTGGTGGTACTTGCTTTTCGGATCGTCTGCCATGAAAGTTTACAATTTATGTTTTGTCCTAAAAAATTAAATTATCTCATACAATTAAAATCTTATGTAACTTCTTTAAGTACTTACGTAAGCATCATTCTGACGCAAACAACACTTCAATATCTTTACTGGTTAGATAAGTAACTTCGACTAATAGAATACAATTTTTCTGCCTTTTCACCTCTTTAAGTATCAAATTTCGAAAAATCTTAATTTCACACCTTAAATACATGTGCAAGTATTCAAGTGAAGTGAAACTCGCGATTATATCCCGTCCAGTCAAAGCAAAATCCAGCATTCATTACAATCACATATCATCCCTCTACAGTACCGAGAGTTCAAATTTTGAAAAGTCTTAAACTTTTTTTCTGCCACTTACCTAATCATCATCCTGAAGCAAAAAAAAAAACCTGAATATCTCGATGGGTTCGATATTATACTAAAAGATTTATCTAAAACACATTCCAGGTCATTTCACCTCCTAAGAGACCGAATTTCGAAAAACCATTGAATCACATTTTAGACTACTTTACTGGTGTCTCTTGGACGTGAAAAACACGGCAATAGCCCGCTGGGTTCAAGATATATCGACGATTAATTATAAACACATTTCACCACTTTTTTTTTTGCAATGTGTTAGGTAATGAACATTAACCCCTTACACTTTGTCTTTCAATACAAGTTCGGTCAACAAATCACGAGCAATGGCGTATTTCCATAAACTAATAAAGTCTAATTGTAAACTCCCATTGCATCAAACATTTAAATATATTATTAATGACGTGTTCACAGTATCGAAATGGTAGCCAATTGATCATTTCTTGATAAAATGAATCATCTAAAAGAAACCATATTTATGAATTTCACCAAATTGTACAGCGACTTCTCTTTTGCAGCTTTGTATTTCACAGTTTTGTATAGCGACTTGTATTTTGCTACAAGTTATAATTTTTTTATATTAGCCTTCAGTTAATTTTTTTGTTAAAAGAAAACTCTGCGGAATAATATTCTTTAATTTCATCAATTTCGTCACACAACGTGTACTAAATATGATAACGTGAATTATGTGTTATTTATTCATGCAGTGTTTTATAATGTACGTTTGATAAATTGCAAGATATCGCGTCATTAATTAATTTTATATATAAATTTTTCCCCCAAGAATTGTTGGACCGACTGGAATCAAATTTAATTTTAGACACTTTATATTTAAACTTTGAATGAAATAGTACTAATTGTTTTTGGTCAACCGTTTTAGGTGATGCCGTGACGTAAAGTGATTTGTCATTTACCATTTTGGCGTTATTTGAAACGCACACAGAGGAAAGTAGGCTAATATGTTATGCCGGTAACTTCGTGTTAGTTATGTCATGATTCATAAATGAAAAGTCCAGCATGAAAGACTAGCCTAGCCCACACTTGAAACACAGGAAGTAGCGAATGTCTTGGGGCGCCAAGAACCCATGAACATCTAGAGGGTGGACTTTGCAAACCCGTCGTCTGTGTTACGTAGCTACTCCAGCTCAGCCAATTAACGCAAGTTACGTCTTATGTTTGCTTACAGCGAGTGTTATACAAGTGCAGTGTGTTGCACTTCTCTCAGGAGCTCTCTCCCTCTCTCCCCCTCTCCCTGTCTCTCAAGTGGCAACTGCTCCCCGAAATGAGTAGCCGGCGTACAAATGCGTTCCCTTACCTAACATCCAACAAACTGCATAAGAACTCGTGACTAGTCGCAGCAGTTGCACCAACTACATCAAGCGCGCTTTCCTACTACTTCGTTTCAACACTCCGAAGTTAATTCTCCTGATAAAATATGACAATTTTGTTTCGTAGTAAAGGAACCTTGCTATTCAAACGCACGCATAACATTTTTTCTTCCTTTATTTATTATTATTATTATTAGAATGGGGAACGGGGAATATATAACTACTGACAACCGATTTTTCAAAAATTTCATTGGGCAAAATTAATTTACTACAGTTTTACCCGGTAATAGTTCCCATTTTAATATGAAAATATTTTTAGCAATTACTGAAATTAATTTTATATACTCGTTATAATAATATAGGAAACATTGAATAACATAAAATTAATTGCATCGTCGCAAGCATTCTGGCTACAATTCGTTCATGGTTGATTAAAATATTGTGTGCATTTATTTCAAACAGCTGGACAAGGACGTTTTGTGAAATTTCAATTTTCGATTACTATATTCACGTTACGTCCATAAGTGTTGTCGTAAATTCAGTAGTTCATGCAACCTCTCACATCCCAGGGGTTGCTGATGAGAGGGATAAAGCCGAAATTAAACGACATAAGTATTTCGTTTTGCATAGCAGAATATTATCACCTCTTCTAAAAGTAATATAGTTTTTTTTTTTCGTAGCACTCTAACCCGTCCTGTCCGCGGAACTCCTAGGGTTGCGAACATTTTCAGATTTATTGTAAGGGATATTTTCGTCAACTCGACACATTTAATCTCTAGTGAAATGATCAAGACAAATAGTTACCGATAACAAATCAATTTTAATACCATATGAAATGTGGACAGTTGAACATAACACATAATTCACACAATTTATGAATATATCGGTATAGTTACAAGCTAGGCGCGAAAAAAGTCAAATTCGGAAATTTGGTTTTTGTAAAATAGTAGTTTTTTTATCAGTCTAACGCCGTTTATTAATTTTGGTTTCTAAATATTTTTTGAAATACGGGAAATATGGCGTCTGTGTAATGTTAATTCGGGATTAGCCTTTGGACACGGCAGATTTCGAGCAAAACGGGACAGTTGTCAAACCTGTGGACCGACAAGCGGAGTGCAAACCTACGACAGACAAATAAATGTCTGTGCAAAAATTGTTCAAAAGAGGTCAGTGATGTCTGATTGGGAATAACATTCGAACCTTACATGCACGTATACGCATTTCCGGTGCTCTAATAGTAGCCTACCAACACGGTCGATGCTGTATTGGACGAAAATAGGTGTCACCTCACTCACCAACTGTTAACATGTATTTTTCCTACAGTATGCTTCCTATCAAAGCTATATACCAGTACAATCTATTATGTCACTTATTTTCTACAATTAATAATTTTGAATACAAAAATCATATTTATAACACCAGGCAAATAACTAACAAGCACCTAGTTACCCATAGTATAAGAACAGAGTATGGCAGAAATCT
>PNEQ01123179.1:8008-46340 GCA_003012365.1 Medauroidea extradentata | reverse complement strand
TTTAGTGGAAACTAATAGACAGAGAAGTATTTCGCTGGTTGGTTGACTGTTCCATGAAAACTTCTTGTCAGAGACATGTTACGGTGGTTGGTTGACTGTTCAGTGGAAACTACTCGGCAGAGACGTATTTCGTTGGGTGGTTGACTGTTCCATGATAACTACTAGTCAGAGACATGTTTCGGTGGTTAGTTGACTGTTCAGTGGAAACTACTAGTCAGAGACATGTATCGGTGGTTAGTTGACTGTTAAGTGGAAACCACTCGGCAGAGACGTATTTCGTTGGTTGGTTGACTGTTCCATGAAAACTACTAGTCAGAGACACTTTTCGGTGGTTGGTTGACTGTTCAGTGGAAACTACTCGGCAGAGACGTATTTCGGTTGTTGGTTGACTGATCTATGAAAACTAATCGGCAGAGACGTATTTCGTTAGTTGGTTGACTGTCCCATGAAAACTACTAGTCAGAGACATGTTTCGGTGGTTGGTTGACTGTTCAGTGGAAACTACTCGGCAGAGACGTATTTCGGTTGTTGGTTGACTGTTCTATGAAAACTACTCGGCAGAGTCGTATTTCGTTGGTTGGTTGACTGTTCCATGAAAATTACTAGTCAGAGACATGTTTCGGTGGTTTGTTGAATGTTCAGTGGAAACTACTTGGCAGAGACGTATTTCGGTTGTTGGTTGACTGATCTATGAAAACACTCGGCAGAGACGTATTTCGTTGGTTGGTTGACTGTTCCATGAAAACTACTAGTCAGAGACATGCTTTGGTGCTTGGTTGACTGTTCAGTGGAAACTACTCGGCAGAGATGTATTTCGGTTGTTGGTTGACTGATCTATGAAAACACTCGGCAGAGACGTATTTCATTGGTTGGTTGACTGTTCCATGAAAACTACTAGTCAGAGACGTGTTTGGGTGGTTGGTTGACTGTTCAGTGGAAACTACTCGACAGAGACGTATTTCGTTGGTTGGTTGACTGTTTCATGAAAACTACTAGTAGGAGACACGTTTCGGTGGTTGGTTGACTGTTCAATGAAAACTACTCGACAGAGACGTATTTCGGGGGTTGGTTGACTGATGGATACGGCAACCAAACCAGTCGAAAGTGAATGAGCTAATAAGCTCATTCTAAAGCCTATTAGGTTTTAAGTAAACAGAAAAGCTTACTTTTTTTATAAATTACAGTTCAAATTAATTGTTTTTACTTGTGCTTATACAATTTATTGACCGTTCTTGACATTTAGCTGAACCGTAATTTGAACATTGTAAAAATTGTTTTGAAATAAACTTACATTTGTTAAAAAGCATTTGAAGTAGCTTTTAGTTTTCAACGTAACCTTAATTTTATTTGAAATCATCTCGATATCTCTACACGGTTAAGAGATACAGAGAATTAACTGAAACCATGTTTTATTTCATTAATGTACTCAGAGATTGAATTAAAAGAATAATAAATCCTGAAAAAAAAAAAATGTTAGGTATCTGAAGCAAAAATCATCTCAATGGGTTAAAAAGTTATCGAGAGTTAATCGAAAAAACATTTTACAATATTTCACGCTCTTAATTTTCGAATTATAAATATAGAATGATGATATGATATTGATATTAGGTAACTTCATTTTCAAGCAAAAATCAACTTGATGCCTTTATGTGTATACGGAGTATCGAAGTTTTATTGAAAACACGTTCCGCCCCTTTAACCCTCTTAACTATATAATTACGAACATTTCCTTCTTAGTCGGTGCCAAAGGTGCAAGGGGAAGCCATTCACATGGTTTCATATCTCTAGGTCTTGTTTTTCTGGCTGTGCGCGTTGATGAGTGAGTGAGCGAGTGAGTGGAACACTTCATTTAGATGTTTCGTTTCTTTTAACGTAAATGTTCTATGGTTTGTATTTGACGTACTGCTGTTTATGTTCTGGCCACTTATTTCCGGTTGGAGTTAAGAAAAACTGGCATTTCGTCGAGAAGAGAAAGTTTTTCTCAAAATTGTTTTGTTGGCAGCTTAAATCTGAAATTATTGCATTGTATTGGAAACACATTAAGTGTTCTTGCAACATTACACAAGTTGTTGACTATTGGTTTAATCTGTAGTGTACTTGGTTTTACAGAGTAAAAAAAGTTCAACGGAAATTTCGAAAAGGAAGGCCACGCTACGCTATGAACACACAAGAAAATGTAGATGTATAAGAAGTAAAATTCTATATAAACTCTCAGTGGTGTAGGGGTTACCAAACTGAGCAGCTGGAACAAATTGTATTGGCCCGATTTTAATTTCCGCTGCAAGTTTTAATAATAGAAATTGGGCACTAAGTAATCCGTTTGCTAAAATAAGACGTTTAACTTTCAACACACTGTACAAATTTACTTACTTTTTAGTAAGGAGTTTATAAGAAATATTTATATGCTTGTGAAGGTATTCTTCCATATAAATTCATCAGGTTATTTTAAACAATTCTTAAGAATATAAACAAGATAACTTGTTTCAACTACGTACCGCACAGCGATGTTTTCTTACAGGTGAATTTTAGGTATTAACTATTTAAGAGCACGCGTAGTTGAGAAATAAATGGCATTCCCTTAGTTACACCATTACTAATTTTTACTTAAGAAACTATTGTTATAATCTACTTGCAGATGTTTTTATCGTAGGCTATACGTTGTGATTGTTTGAAAATAGGGGCACACATATAACACAGAGTGTAAATTTTTTTCATCGAGTACGGTAGATTACTAAATCGCAAGAAACGATTCGAAAATCCTGCAGCGCTGGAATATTTCAAACAAAATCGGGATACAAAATCCTTTTAGTATTTTTAATACAGTTGACTTCACCACAACATTTTTCATAATTTTCACTTCCTGCGCGAAAAATGTCATTTGCTGCCAGATTTTTAGAATGTACCTTTGATGCCTTCTGCGACAGTTACATCTGCGTTAGTTAAAAATTTAAGTGTGATCACAGCATACCACAAAAGACGAACATAAAGCTCTTGTAAATATTTTCTCCTTACCTTTTATTGAAAAATCACTTAACTTATTTCACCAGTAGGTTTCAGTTCCATCCTGTATGTATAATAATATTTTAAGCATGAAATTTAACGACTAATGCTAACCATTGAAGAACTACAGCTTGTTAAAAAGTGACATGACGTTTTGTGAAATAATTACTTTACAATTTCCTAACTGTTACAAGTATTGCTAAGTTAATATGGAGGCGAAAAAAGTAAAGATTTCATGGACTGCAATAATTTAAGATATACATTTATATACCTTTACAAAGAATTTATATCGCCTCTTTAAGGAATTTTCCCCGTAAAACTCCAGCGTTAGAATCTCGTATACTTGGAATCTTAATTGTTTTATGCTGTAGTAAAACTAAGGGGACCATAAAAATATGAAGACTACAGAACCAAATAATAAAATACCGTGTAAAATCTTAACTTTTGATGCAAGGACCGTGTTTAATTTGCAATATTTCTGGGATTTTTCGTTAGATAGTATAGGCATAGGCTATATACGTTTGCCAATAAATCATGGAATGGGTTTATATAGTGTAAGACATATTAATTTGTAAATGTTATTGAAAAATCCATCTCTTTAAACCGTAAAATATGCTGTTGTGTTCCAAGTAGTTTGCATGAAAACCAAAATATGTTTTTTTACTGTCGGGATCGCTGTGAAATATATGAGTGTACACAGTATACACACAAAGAGAAACAGAGACAGAGAGAGATAATATCCATGAAGGTTTATTTGCATCAAATGCCAGATTCTCGGAAAAACTAAATCAAATTTCATTATTATTCATAGGCATTTCTCAGACTGTTCGGTGAAAATGGAGACATTATTGTATATGCGTTTAGCACCACGATGACTTATTTTACCGGATTCTATTGCATTTTGATAATTCAGAGATCACTCCAAACAGTTATAAGAAAATTGACGTCTTATAATTTATGAAAAATATTCGAGAGGCAATCAAATTGTGAAGTAGTATATAGACATTTATATATTTATTCATAATTATCCTTATAAAATACTAAAGGAACATAAATTATTTATGATTTTGCTTGCAACTTTTGTAGCCCACAATATCCTTAATTTTAAGGTGTTGGTATTTAAGCCTTGGCTTGTAATTTACAATGATTATATTACAAAGTTTACTCTAAAAATATGAAATAACAACTGTAAGTTCTCAAAAATAAAATTACTTGTCTCCTATTGGAAAAGTTTATAGGTTCTGTAATGATATTTAAATTTTTATTGTGATCTCTAACTTTAAACCGACATTTGCTTTTTGTAAAGAAAATACGTTGGAAAATTTCTCTCGTCAGTTACTTACAAAATAAGCAAAACGGAAAATATGAAACGACCGGTTAACTGACTGTCTGTAAGGGAAAATCACTAATTTCGCGGCAGCAGAACGTCGAAATCAATGACGCACACCGGTTATGGTGCACTACAAATCTCCTGTAATCGATTAAAGTAGCCTCATTAGTTAATGTTAGGTCCAGCGCGGTTCCGTTAATTGCGTTCCGCGTTTCCGTCACATTAGGGCAATTGTGTGTATAGCCTTTCAACAGACAGTTAATAAAACCAGAGCAATGTTCGCGTAATGAGCGGTTTCACAGAGTCGTGCTTCAAAGCACGTGTGTGTTATGCTTTGGTGAGTTAGGCAGTCCGCGATGTTCCAGTTTGTAAACACAACACTACAAAGGGGACTGAACTAGTTTGTCCCGCGTAAACATGGTCGACATTTTATTTCCTCAGCCCAATTTTCTCCGCTATTCACATGACTGTCGCGCACCATAGTAGGACAAAATACTGAAATATATGCTGCAACATGTAACACAGTAAACCAAATTGACAACATTGTGTAAGAATGTAGTAAAAGCATGTACAGTACATTCATATTTTTTTGCAAAACATAGTGTACAGTCACAGTAAAAGTAAATTTGCAAATATAGAAAATAACAGATAAAAAAATATAATTTCCTTTCACAACGCACTGTGAAGGGAAATGGTATTTGACCTAATGAAGAGAATAACAAATACATAAAATCTTGCAGGGAAACAAATAAACTTTTTAAGAAATGTTGTTATGATGTGCTAATCTATGCCAAGTATGTTTGACTATTTTTAACCCCCGACGCATAGAGAAAGGTGCTAAAAGTTAGACGTGTCTGTCTGTGTAGGCCCTATCTGCATGTGGCATCGTAGCTGCTAAACGAATTCGGTTTCTTTTGTTTGGAAGCTGACTTTATCGATTGTGTTCTTAGCAATGATTCAAGATAATCTGTTCAGCCGTTTAAAAATCATCAGCTCTTTTATTTTTTTAGTGAATATGAACAATTCTATTGGTCTGATTGATTTGAAATTTAATATCCTGTGAATCGGTTTTTTTTTTTAATTTGAAATTCAAGTCTTAACTTGTGGTCGTAAGTAGTTAGGGTTCTAGTTTTTTTAACTCACGTAAAACTAGTCGTACACTCACGGTTTTGCTCGTGTGTCACCAAATATCGTAAACGGACAATATGGGAAAGTACAGCTTTTTAGCATTATTAAAGGGCAACACGTATTATCAACGGCATGGCCTGGAAACACTAGCAACATTCAAGTTCTTATTCCTCTATTTTCTGTGCTGGTTATACATTTACGGACATTTCTTTTAGGGCCAGTTGTATCAACACTGGTTAGAACTTGGAATAAATGATACTCTCCTGTTAGGCTATAAATGCGTTGTATGAACTCCTGTTATCGCTAGCCTGAGGGTTTATTCTCTGTCCGGCTAACCTGCCGAGGAAGAGGCCGATAAACACTTAACAGGAGAATAGTGGCGAGTACGAGATGATTTACAAGATGGCGATGACATTTACGGAAATTCTGTGACTCGTAAAATTAATACAAATATTTTACTTTGTGTAAAGATATATTAATTTGAGAAATTGTAGCATGAAACTATAACCGAGTGTGAGTGTATGGATTGGGTTAAAGAGAAAGAAAACAAACTGTGTAGTATCAAAACTGATTATTACGAATATATGCTTTGTGTATCCGATGTAACTACCAAAGTTGTTTGCGTAATTTAAAATTAATATAGTATTGATTGCGATAATGATTTTAGCCACATTTGACTTTCGCAATAGTAATATCTCGTGCCTAAAGTAATGTTTTGATACGTTTTCGTAACCTCAAATCGTGTCACTTCTCGTGCACGTATTAGGATGCAGGAAGTGTGAAGTTTTATATTTAGAAGCTACAGAGGAAAATAGTTATAAAATTATTGTTACAAGCATGCTGTAGTTGTGTTCTAAAGTGTGGAGAATACAAAAGTTATTTAATGTTAGGGTTTAATTTTCATTGATTGGCAAATGTTCGAGAATAATTACGTGCTAGCATTTGTAATGCAGGTGAGATCGCTATGTTTCTCAGTTGTTTTTACATAATTTCAGAAATTAATTTTTAAATTCCAAGCAAGCTTCGTAACTCCTGTGACATGGTATTCATTAGTTAATTTTCTAACATAGGCCTATAACTGGCTTTCGTCGTTCAGCGAGTCGTGAATAAAATCGTGATGCCTACATTACTTCTGAACAATTTAGTGCCAATGTGTTGCACATGTCATTCATACAAGGACTCCACATAAATTTCACTGGCTTTGCAAGTGTTCACTGAGGTAGGTTTTAATTGTGTACGTGGTGAACGTATTATGCGAAAAGATTTGTAACAGTCTCACGAAATACTTAAAACTAAATGTTAAGCCCCCCAATCTTATGAAATAAAGAGAATCCAAACAGAATCTCTCTTAAATAAGCACATGTTCGATTCAAACACTTAATTTTTTATAACTTTGTCGCATATCTTCATAGTAATGTTATTTTTAAGTGTAGTATACGTGGTACTTGTGTTGTAATAACTTAAATGAATTGTTTAATATACCCTTATACAGAAAGAACATGTTATAAAACTTTTTATTTCACATCTCATTTGTAAACGATTAAGTTTTTCGCACGTTCATTGTAAGTAGTACGAAATATATATATACATGTATACATATATACATACATACATATATATATATATATATATATATATACATATATATATATAATGTTAAATATATTATGTTGGCAAATACGCAATGCTTATATATATATAAGCATTGCGTACTTGCCAACATAATTTAAGAATTCGAGCTCAAAATACTACAATTCTAGTAACTATATTGCCAACATACACATAAAAACACCACAAAAACTCTTAACACCTAGGTAGCTAACAAGGGAATGAAAATGGCTGATACACACACAGCTGGGCGTTTAACTAGAGAATAAGCTAACCTGGTTTAGCTAACCATCTGTTAGTTGAAAGTTTATACAACCGGCCCTTAGGTTATTAGTATGAGAATGTGTTCATAAATATTTTTAATTGAGTTTATCAAAATAGTACCAAAAGAGCGTTCATATCCGAAAATCACGATTACATTTCCATTTATAAATAACAAAATATAAAACTAAAACTACCAAAATAGCACTGTGCCACTGTAGAAGAAACAGAGCAATATCGGAGTGAACTGGAATTAAATAACACGTCTCGTGTTTTCTTATGAGTTTCCTGTATGGCCCTTGTACAATATTTGACATAACGTCGAAATAACTCAGGAAAACTAATTTAAAAAGAAGAATAATAATTTCCTGGTCTCATAGAGGTTGTACAACAATACGTCTCGATTAGAATGTTTATTTTTGCTGGTCGTATTTGTTTTTCGGATCGTCTACCTTGAAAATTTACAAACTAAATTTACTTCTTAAAAGTTAAGTTATTTTATGAAATTAATCTTGCATTACTTCTAAGATATTTGCGTAAGCATAATTCTGGCGCGAAAACACCTCAAAATATCTACTGGTTATAAGTAACATCGGCTGATAGAAAACAAATTTTGTGCATTTTAACCTCTCAAAGTGTCGAATTTCGAATAATATTAATTTCACGTCTTAATCTTAAATATTTGTACAAGTATCCAAGGTATGTGAAAATCACATTGATAGTCCGTTTAGTCAAAGTATTATCGATCACTCATTGAATAACACATATCACCCCTGTACAGTACAAAGAGTTCAAATTTTTAAAAATCTTGAAACCTATTTGCGGCCAATTACCTAATCATTATATTGAAGCAAAAATAAACTGAATAGTTCAATGGGTTCCATATACATCGAGTATTTATCTGAAGCACATTCCCATTCCAGATCTTGTCACATTTCGAAAAACCCTTTAATCACATTTTAAACTACTTTAGTGGTGTCTCTTGGACGTTAAAAACACAACAATAGTCCGCTGGGTCCGGTGATAACTGCTGACACAACGCAGCTGTCTGCAGACCAATAACAGGTACCAAATATTACAATATCGGTTTTTTTTTTGGATCAGTCAAATAGGGTAACAGCTCCAAGTACTAGTAATCTTCTGGTAAGCTGAACGTGTGTTGAAATCCAGTAAACAGTCAAGTTTTCACGTGATAAATTATCATCTCTGATTTTCAAATTTGCGGTGTTCTTTTCTGATCATCCTGTTGAACTGTTTACTGTGGGACATTTGTTCTGATAATATAAGGTAGGCCCACACTCTTATGTTAGCATGGCAAGAGACTATTTCTGCCGGTAGTAACGCTGGTACTGTTTATGGAGTCCACTTTATATTTCCACTCATGGAGAAATTATCATTTCGACCATGTTCGGTTTTTAACCCCCGACGCAAAGTAAGGGGTGTTATATGTTTGACGTGTCTGTGTATCTGTGTGTCAGTCTGTGGCATCGTAGCTCCTAAACGAATGAACCGATTTTGATTTAGTTTTTTTTTTGTTTGACGGGTGAGTTGATTGAGAGTGTTCTTAGCTATGATTCAAGGAAATTTGTTCAGCCGTTTAAAGAACATCAACTCTTTTCTAGTTTTTTTTATGTGAGCAATTCTACTGGTCTGTTCGATTTGAAATTTAGTATCCTGTGGGTCGGGGATTTTTTTAAATTTTTAATTTTAGTTTTATCTTGCAAAATTTATTGATTTGCATAAACGTGTAGGAACCCCACACGTTGCAGCAATAAATCGGGCATGCTACACGTTTGAAAATGTCGTAGGTCATGGTATTCTCTTACTTTGTAACATGGTGTGTGATTTCATGCACTAAAACCGTTCAGCGAGCTTAGTCTTGTGTGTCTGTACTGATACCAGTGCAACTACAGGTAGAACTTGTGTTTCACCAGACTCGTTGGTAGGTAATTCGATTACCTTCCCAAGCTCTAGTAGATATAACATTAGCCGTAGGTACAGTAACGCAATGTGCTTAAAGTGCATCATTTGGTTTAATATCGCTTGGTCTGAATCACAATCACGCTCCGCCACTGGTAGTATACTCTATTTCACATAGCTATAGTAAAATTCTACCGTTTACGCCATATTTATATAGACTGTTCATAATAAACTGAGCGCTCAGCAGAACTTGTAATAAAATTGAAAATATGATTTATTTGGCCAATATATGTTAACTTTTGTGAGTCTTTAAACATTTACTCCAGTATTTAGTTATATGGAAGTTTTCATAGGCATTAAAAATAGTAAAGATGGCTGCGAAACAACTGACAGAAAACTTGATGCAGTGCTAACTGTGAACGGCCTATAAATGTTTTATATGTTTGACGCAATGTCAATGGTCATTTTTAAAGTTTTTTTCGCCGCTGGTACTGTACACAGTAAAAACGCATTACAACAAAAAAAATATCTTTGAGAATATTTAGCTTGCGGTAAAGAAATCTTGCATTATAGCAACGATATGTTCGAAAAACATACGTTACTTGTTACTTATACATGTTTCATTTAAGAAGTGTCTTTTTAGTAAAGATAATATTTTCTTCAACATGAGTCTTGTGATTCAAACTCTACAACTAACTTCACCATAAGTATTTTTATTGGACAATTTTAATTGTAAAATAATTTTATGGTCATTACCGTAACCATTAAACAACAAATATTATCATTCGGGCAATAGTTAAATAATAAAAAAATTAATAATATTTTATTCTTCAGTGGCTCATATTCAAACAAAATGTATCTTTGCAGCAACGAATATTGTGTTGTGGCAAGGAAAGAGTTTTTAGGGTGATATGTACTTTAGATGTTTTTCAGTGGGGATGATATTACGCAAGTTTGACAGACTGCCCACAGGTGTTTACGGGAACGTGGTGGGTATTACATATTGGGTAGTATTGGTCACGTGATTGAATCTACTACTACTTTTTTTAGAGCGTACTTAAACTAGAATAATAGTATGTTGGTGGCCTATTATAAAGATTAGGAAAAATCGGAAGGATTTCGATCTGGCAGACCTGTATTATTAGTCAAAGTTCGTGTAGTGCAGAATATCATATTGTACTGCTAAAAATATTGATATGCGTTTGCAATTGCATACTAATAACGAATACTGTGCAAAAATTCTATAGTTAACCTCCAAAAATGTTTATAGGAATAAGGGATTGCAAAGTTGAAATTCTCTAACACATAACCACCGCTTTTGCATTAATCGAGAGTTTACTATACGCAAAAAAAATTAAATTGTTACAAATTTGCATGTTCATAAGGTCTAATACCATACCTGAATTAAGTTCTTCTTGTGATATTTGTCGTTGATTAACTTTTCCATACTTCTCGTCCAACAAAAACAGTACATTCCTAATACGTCTTCCATGCACTCAAGTGTAATAGCAATACTTCTTCACATACACTCAAACGTTATACAACATATTTTCTTCAGCGTACACCCGGGAACCTATGTCAGTTTACTATTTACGCTCGCAGGGTAGACCTGTTTGAGATCAGGCGAAGAGATCGAGTTGAATATTTAGATTCCGGATAGCGCTAGACTGCACTCGCACAAGGTTTACGACAAGTTTTAAAGTAATGTCTTGTCTAGAGAGCAGATCGAGTAAGGTTTCCTTCCGTAAACGCCTGCCCAAGTGTCTGCCAAATTTTACTGGAATTTTACAATTTATAATATTTTACCTATTGTTCCAAGTACTTTTGGGCTCCGCGGTGGCCGAGTGGTAATACCCCTCGAACTCCCACCAAGGTAATCTGGGTTCGATTCCCGGCGGGATCGGTTCCCGGATTTTCACATTTGGGAATCGTGCGTGACGATGCTGGGAGGTTTTCTGTGGGATATCCCGTTTCCACGCCCCTTTCATTCCGGCGCTTCTTCACTCTCACCTCATGTCACCCCTCACACAGAGAAAAATGTTTGAGGCTGTTAACCATACGTAAGTTTGTATATGGCGAAACAAAAATATATTTTATCCAACAAAATTTTTGTTGGCTGAAAATCTGTGAAAAGCGTAGCAAATTGGTTTTGTTGGTCCAACAAAATTCTGTTTAACTGGACCAAACCTTCCTGTCGCGGTAGCAAAATCAGTCAGGCAACAATCTATTTGGCTGATTCAACGTTTAAACGGCTCTTTCGCCACATACGAACCCATATACGGTTGCCTCAACCAAACCTTTTTCTCTGTGCACTAGAGCTAAAGACTAAAATCTCTTACTCACTACAAGTGCTAATGGGCTAACGGCTGTGGTCGTTGTTGTGTTGTGAAGGTGGCGCGACAACGGCGATGGAGGACGCGACGACGCGCACCCACCTCAACACGTCGCACGCGGCTTCCCTGCATCCACGCGGCAGTCGCAACGGAGCCAGCGACTCCAACTGTCGCGAGAGCATGACGTTGCTGTTGCTACCCGGCAGCAGCAAGGTTGTCGGCGCCGGCACCGAGCTGTCCGTGCTGTGAACCACATCCACCCAGTTGGACTACTATAGACCTACTCCAGGCCACAGACTAAGTAGTAACACAGACGTGAAATGACGTGCCAGCTCTTTTGCTACGGGCGACCTTCGCCGCTTGTTGGATACCCGAGACTGTTGATGCCAGCCCCGTGATTGGTTGGCTCCTGCATTTTACGGCAGGTTACCTATTGGCCTGGAGGCCGGCTAGCGGGGCAGCTCCCTCACGCTGATTGGCAGTAGGTGTCACCGCCATGTTGCTGGCCAGGAATGTAATTTTGCTGGCGTGAGTGACCGAGTTCGCAGTTCTACTGGCTATTTCACTTCTGTATTCCTACGTATTCTGTGACCTGGCGCTGTGTTTGACTTTACCTAGCTGCGTGGTTGCAATCCAAGGCGTGCGGTATTAGCACAAGCTATACGCTTTGAGCACGTGGTATGTGTGTAGCAGAGACCGAGGTGTAGTGGATAATTCATACCTTGCCTCTTGTACTACTGGCGGTATTGTGTACCAGCCGTCTAACGTTCCACATACAACTAGTGTTGTGTATAGTCACAGTCACTGCTTATCACTGCACACCTTGGAACACTCCACGCTACGATACTGTTGCCAACTTCTTCAGATTTACTATAAAGGAAGTTTCTGGTAACTCAGCTTACCACATTTGACCTATACTGAAGCTACTAAGGATACATATTAATTACTCTTAATTTCTGTACAGTACCACCTGCAAAGTAAAAAATTTTGTAGGGCCTGTTACGCGTTATTCTCATCATTTAAAAACTTTAAGGAATGACAGCAAAACATTATATGCACACGTGTAGAATTATCATATCTGGGCCAAAATTTTAAATTGTATTTTTTTTTCAATACTCTGGCAGTGCTTACTCATCTTGGATTCTAAAAAATCTGAAATTCTGAAAATATGCTGTCCCATCTAATATCCATACGGGATGATTCAGTTATCCCTGGTATACGAAAAATACGTAAAAATCGGTACTTTTGGCAACCATTTCAACTACAAAACACCTACTTCTACTAGACGAGCAGGGTAGTATTACTTTTGACCTGTATCCTTGTCTAGCTTTCATTTCAGTCGTAGAAGTAAACCCTTACAAAGGTAGCATTATGGTTGTGCTATTTGTCTACCGTTCATTTGTGCTAAAGGAACACCTTCAATGATAGCAGGAAAGTGATTCTATTCAGGTACTTTCTTGTCAATGTGTTCTGTGTAGGCAAGAGAAAACATTCCAAAAGGCATTTTTTTGCATATAAGAAGAGCATGATAGTGATGCCAATTATATGCTTGCCTATGACTGTATTGTGTCACAGTATACATCACACTAGACCATCCTCTACAAGGAGATCATAATGATACTTTCACTTTGATACTTCATTGTTTATCTCCTTGCTTATAACAGAAAATTCACTTCACAGTACCTTCGTCTTCGATGAAATCAGGATGCTGCTGCTTGCTAGCAGCTTCCTTTTCTCTTTCATGTAGCGGAGGATAAACTATTACAAATAAACTTCATCTATCTGAAAAGTAGGAGAATTTTGCTACTTAAGCGTTCAAATTCTATATATCCCTGTGACAGAGCCGCAACTACACAAAAACGTTTTCCACCAACAAAGTAGAATAGTGCTGCTACTTAGCTGTTTCGTTGGGTGTCTCATTCTTACACGAGAGGAACAACTACATTAAGATTTTATCCACCAGGGAGGCAAGATGGTAATGACACGAAGATGAGTTTTCATCATCCCTTACTTGATACAGGGAAGGAAATCAGTCAAAATCTATATCTAGCAGAAGATAATTTTTTTGTGGTGGACGTGGTTTCCCTTTGGCCACTATAATACCTTAAACTACATGGGAAGCAGAATAATTCTACTGCAAATATGAAGTCTTGCTTAGAACTAACTTTTTTCAAAATATGATAATTTCCATGATCTCCCTCTCCGAAGAACAATGCAGTATTTATCACATTTCCGAACTACAATTTGTGCAACAAGTTAAACAAGTTTACAGATCTTCATCTATAACCAAGAGAGCTGGATGGTACTGTTTCCTAAATGTGGCATTACCTAGTTATCCTTTGTGCCATTTAACGAACTACAAAATATTCTATGTTAATTAGGAAAAGTTACAGATGCTTCTATTAGTTCTTTTCCATCTTATTAATTTTTACCGGGTAAAACTTACAAACTGCTTCCATCAACCAGAAAACCAAGACCCTATTTGTATGCAGCCACCCTTGGATCTACCTTATACACCGAAGAGTTACGGTACTAAAACCTTGAGATAGCAAAGAGTAAGATTATGTTTCTATCAAAGAAAATCCTTAGCTCTACATTTGGGCAGAGGGAGCGCAGTAATGGAAGATCATATGTGTCAGTATAGCAGGAATGTGGTGCTTTTGTATGGAAGAGCCAAGCTTATACGTTGTCGCATTTTGCCTTGTGTATGAGGAAAAGCTGGGCTATAAAATCAGTCTACCAAATGAAGTAGATGAATAAATTTTTGGGTTATAGCAGTCCGGCCATCCATTTGGGTCCTCACACATCTTCTACACACAGCATGCCAGACGAAGGAATACTTTTAGATCATTGAATTTACTAGGATAGTAAACACACTTTCGCGAAATACCTTGGAGAACATTATCTGCTAACTGGTGATCTTTTTTTATTTGCGTAGCAGTAACATAGAACACGTTTTCTTTGGCAAAAATATTATCACTGCTAAGAGTGGTATCGCTCAGATGTATCATTTTAATGGCCAGTGGATATCACCAGTATTTCATTTGCCAGGAAATATCGCTGCATTTACAATACAGAAAAACCCTTACATGCATGGTGCAACAGCAGACAACACCTCCTTAATAAAAAAAAAGCAAATATGCTAGACTTGACACGTTGCATTTCACATTGATCTCTGTTACTTCATAAACACTAAAGAGAAACGCGAATTTTATTATTTTTCAAGCAAATTTCTGTGCTTTTTAACGTTAAAACATCTGCAGATAACTGTAAGTAAATAGTTCATTGTGTTCCTGTTTAAGTTTTCTATTTGGAAATGTATCCTAAATGATTCACAAAATATCAACTACGAAATGTAGTCGACGAAAGTAGAAACTAATATTAATTATCCAACTATGCTCTGTTTGATATAAGTTTGGATAAATTTGACAGCAACTTATGGGCAATCATTGTCATTATTTTGTGATTTGTTGCACAATGCAAGACATTTTTAGTTCTAAAATGAACCTGAGATGTCCATTTCAGTATTTATGCTGCAAAGTTTCTCCTATGTAGTGAAACAAATAACGAAGTATTACAAATTATTGCCCATATATTGCTGACAAATTATTCCAAACTTATATGAAGTGGAGTTAAACAGAGGGGGAAAGGAATTCAGCGACGCGTAACTGTCTCACTGACTAAAAATGCAACGATTAATTTTAATGCACATAATTTCTTCATATCTTTAAGTGTGCCTGATATTTAGAGTGACCATTAATCAGAGAACTTTTTTTCATGCACATTAGTTAGTAATAAACGTTTTTTAAAATAAATTTTAATTGTTTTTTACAGATTATTAGATGTTCATATAACATAATTAAGTTAAAGTAATAGCTTCTGTATGACCTAATAATTGTGTGTCGAGAATTTTATTAAACACTGATCACATTATTTGAAAAGTAATATTAGCTAAATGTTTTTCCTCACTTTTTAAAACAATCGTTACCATGCTCAAATATAATGTGCAAATTTGCTATCGGTAGGAGGGATAGTTACCTACCTTTGATTCGATACACTGCTATACACGAAAAGCTGAATGCCAAAAAAAAAAAAAAAAGTCTTAAAATTAAACTTTACTTAACGACGTTACTTAAAGGAATCATCTTTGCTGAACTCATTGCATACATTTAATAAAGATACCGTTTCAAATGTTTATCATACTAATTTTTCTATGACTTTAGTTTTAAAGTTCATGTGCCAATACATTTGTTTTGGCAGAGAAATTCGAGACTGATGTTATTCTTTCGCACGGTGATGCGTTCATACTGAATGACGATTTCAAAATTAATGTTAATATTTATGAACTGTAAGAATTAGTAAAAAAAAATTATATTTTTAATAACCACGTTATTAATTTTGTACGCATAAATTTTAAATTAATATTTATTACAATTTACGGACGCTTGAAAATATTGTTTTTAGGTAAGTAGTTTTAACCAGTATCAAGGTAAATAATTTTGTCAAAAAATAGAAGTAATAATAATTTACTAACAAATCTGGTTACATTAGTTTCATACACTTTCATTAGCTTCACTAATCACCACTCTGTGACTTTACAGCTAAAATCAGGATACAGAAAATTCATTCAATTTCCTTGAAATACAATTTGTTTTCTTAGCGGACATTTCTAGCACCCCAATTGTTTATTTGGAAAACACGATTAATTAATTTAAATAATAACGTCTTGGTTCGTTGAGAACATAAACCCTCTAGCTGAAATTGAATAAACTAGTGGATTAATATATCTTAACGAACTCCTAACAACTTAAAACGGATGTCAACATGTTAAAAAGTGTCCATATTTTTTGTATTCGATAAGAAACCAAGAATATTACAAAATAACTTCTTTAATAGTAGTTCGCTGTTAACATAATTACTAATCATCTAATGACTTAGATACTGACTACGAAAATCTCAGTAATAAAGTTCCTTCACAATTTACTGAAATATTTGTACAATTCAGCATTCTGAGAACGCTACTGGAAAATTTTAAGTACGCACTTCCGCATCGGCAAAATATAATTTTTTTTATATAATTATGAAATACTATTATTTACGACTTTTTTGCGATAAAACGTTTGTAGTCTGAAAATAATAATTACGTTTTTTATGTGAAAGTAAATTACAAGTAAATTATGTATCCAGAGGAAACAAATTTTGGTACATGATTGATATTTATAAACATGCATATAACATTAACGATAAAATTAAATTTTTCACTCACAACTAATACATAAAGAATTGAAGTTAAATCAAAAGTGTGTAAGAAGTCACAGGGTAAATACTGTGATATTCTAAAAACATTATATTCTTTGACGTTTTGAACCATGTAACATACCTAAAAAATATTTATTTAAGAATTATTTGAACGTATATGTGAAAATATAATTCAAAAATATAAATCAAACAATTTCTCTGGCATCCAGTAAAGTAATTGTCTGTAGTATTTCTCTGGTCATTCAAAGTCTACCGTATATTTTTTTTTCTTTTCTCTCTCGCTCTCTCTCTCTCTCTCTCTCTCTCTTTTCGCTTCCTTTTCACGTTTTCTCTTTTTTTCTGTTGATTCTCAATGAAAATTTTTTAAATTAAATTCCACTATTTTTATGCCGTACGGTATATATACCCCCTTATGCACAAAATTAATGAAATTTATTCGCTTTGTCTACTAAAAAATTTTTTTATTTAATTATGACGCTTAATATTTAAATTTTATCATTAACGTCATTTGCATTTTACTCTTTTTTCAGGACGTTAAGAACTTCAGTTCATTTATAGATGCTTAGCACATAGTCTAGTAACCCAGTTTTTACATGGTATGATGTCATTTCTTCGCAATTATTTGCCAACTTTTAAATTCTTGTACCTTTTTTTGCGAAATAATATGCACATTTCCTGGAATTTTTTACTGGATGAAATAATACTTGGTTTAATAAAGTGCAAACAATGTTCTGCTGAACATCACAGTTTGGAAGTTATTTGCGAACATTAAAAGAAGAGATAAAACTTTAATAGTTCTCATTCTCTAAATTTATCCACTTTGCACCCATTAGGATATTTATTCTCCTTAAAGGAATTTAAGGTGTTTTATTGTGTCGTATTGAGAATTGTGTTATATTTTATTTAAATTAATTTAAATCTTTCCAAGCCTTAAAAGTTGTTTGATTTTAAACTGAGAGAAAGTTGCAGAATACTTCTGTTTACGTGTAACCGAAAGCAGATAGATATAAATTTATTTTCTGACCATTGTTGTAAGAACAGTGTAATTTAGTTGGGGAAATAGTCAAAAATAAATAAATGAACTCAGCATATAACAAAACGAAGAACAGATAAAATGACCAATACAAAAAAAAATAACTATGCACTTGGAACTACAGTAATATTGCTTGGTGACTGAACACAGGAAATTAATTCACAAAATGTGTTATGTAGGCGAATTTATTTGAAACAGAAAGCTTAGACCAAAGGAATAATCATGGAGCAGGATTTTTCCAAAATTGTAAAGAACTATAAACCAAAGCCCTGAGGTAAGGGAATACATTTGTTTAATTAACAGAGCCCAAGTGAAAGTAAATAATTAATACATAATAGTGATATTAATAGGAGTGCCATGTGCTAAGAACTGTAATTTAGTACAAATAATTAAACTAGGACCAGAAACTTGGAGCAGCATAATAATAGTATTTCAGTATGGAGACTAACTACGAAATAAATAGTACGATTTGCTTCAAACTAACAAAGCTAATTAATTACAACTGTTTACGTTTACAGTGCTATAAGCTTATTATATATATATATATATATATATATATATATATATATATATATATATATATATATATATATATATATACACGTAAATAGCCTATTATATATTTAGTATGTTCGTGAACGACAGATACAAACGCTGTGAGGTGATTCCATATACAAGAAAGGTACCGTATAGAAAACTTTAAGCGAATAATGTCGTACAGTAACTTATAAGGGAGATATTTACCATTAAAAAATCGACATTTAAAATAAATTTAACTGAAAAAAATTCAAACTACTAGATATTAACGAAAACATATGAGCGATGATGTTGCTCTACGTAAACTTTAAGTTGTACGACTAGCCTTGTAATGCGGATTGCGTATTATTCTGGCTAGCATTTGCACCCTAACATTTTTTTGACGGGCATTACGCAATTATTATGAGTATTAATTCCTTGATATTAACAAAATTACCCAAGGCTTGCACACATCTCAGCAGTATAATGACATACCACCTTTTTTTTTTTATTTTTTTTATTTTTTTATTTTTTTTTTTTTTTTCAATGTAGGGAATGTTAGTACTCCACAAATGTGAAGAACCATGAAAGGTCTACATTAAAAATTTCGTCAGTCACAGAAGTTTACTTTAATCTCCAGTAGGTTTTAGTATTTCAACCGTTTTAAATGCCAACTTTTAAGGATGGATATCTCCCGCACGATTTACTCCATGACGTTGTTCATATGACGTTTGCTTTTTTTTTTTTTTTTTTGGATATGTAATCACCTCGTGGCGTTTGTACAAGTAGTTCAGGAATACCATATATATAATGTAGGCCTATAACATCGTCGCATATCGAAAGGTATTTGTTTCAAAGCATGGTAGCACTTCGTGTCATTTTTAGACCGTAAAAACTGCCGTTTTTTTTTTCCTGTCACAGGTACCACACAATTCTTCGTACTTTACCAAAACACATATTGCATTAACGATATTTTGAGTTATTCACGTGAATACTACCAAATGAGAACTGGTTAAACTAAAACATGTCAGTAGTTTTGCCAACTCATATAAATTTTCTTGAGTTTGCAACTTATTCTCAAAGAATATATTTTAATCGCGAATTTTGCCTTCCAGTTAAAACATGAAACGTGAAAAACTACCATGCTATTGGTGAGAGTATTTTAAATGATCGGAAGGTTATTTCGGTATACATTTTTATATCCCCAGTTTTACTGCGTGTTGTCCAATAACAATAATTTAACCAACAACCAGATACGCCTTAGTAACGGAAAGGAAATTAATTATTAAAATTAATTTACAATACATTTACCCACCTAATTTCTGTGGAATTAAACAGTATTTTGACTTACACGTTGTTTCTTGCCAAACATACGTACTATTTAATTGTTTGTAATATTACTACAAGTTACAACTGACTGCTGGCCCTGTTTTCCTATGATAAAGCAAAAAGGTTTACAAATTCCTTGGTAGTGCCTTTAGAGTTGTGCCCCGATTAATTATTAATTTGGTAAACATACATTTATATATAATGTCTCATTACCGACCTTTAACAACGAGGAATTAAAATCCGACGAGGGTGAAGGGACAACACAACAACACTGCCCGAGCAATTATTCCAACCCAGGACCTTTCGTACCGTGATTTCGGGACCTACGGGGACCGGTTTTCTTGTATCAAACACATTTATTGTGAGAATGCTATTTTATCTTTATTAGAAATATGCCAAATACGATAACATAACCACTAAAAATTTTTGTTTATATATATATATATATTGGGGTAACTGGTAACAGTTGGTCACAAAATAAACTATATCCTAGCAAATCAATTACTAGGGGCCGGAAAATTTCGCCGATTCAATGATCTGCATGTTAGAATCCATTGTACTATCCATACTCAAGCCCATCTATTCGTCCATTGTCTGTTGTTCCACTGAGTAGCAGTTAGTGGACAAATGGTCGGTGCTTATGGATTCTAATATGCAGGTCATTGAATCCGCGAAAATTTCTGGCCCCTACATATTGCCACAGTTCTGACTTACATGCGCAGGTTCAAATCCCGAGCAGTCCAAATGTGATCCTACGTTTACTTGACGTAACGTACATTGAAAAATAACCGGACGTGGAGCCCAAGAGAGGACTTTCTCCGTGTTATGTTGCCATGTTGTTCGCAAAAATGTTTATGTACAACATTTTGTCACTGACGTTAGTCTCCAATTTAGCCCAAGATTGGCGTGGCATGCTTGTTATACCGACTTTTTTAGACATCTTGCTTTTTTAGACATCTTACACTTCGGTAAGAACCAAAGGTATACTCTTATTCAAAAGTGATAACTTGACCATAATCAGCCTATGTTCGTATCTAGCAGGAATCTTCCAGGTCGGCTGAACTAACTAGCTTGTGTACTAGACCTCAAAGCACCTTACACAAAAGCACACACAGTGGTAGGTGACGTGTAATATCGACCTTATTGGCACGAGTGATCAAAGGAGCAGGAGTGACATATCTCCGGGGTGGCAGGAACTCGCGTTTGATAGCTGACCGATGCGTACTGGTCAAATGGCGCGGAGGTGTCTTCAATCAGTTACGAGAGAGGTGAGACAGAGTTAGAGAGAGAGTGTGAGACGTCTGGCAACTCAATTAGTGCGTACGAACCCTACTGATAAACAGAATGTGCGTACTGAAGGAATGGAAAGGGGTGATGAGTAATGATCAGAACTGTTCAAGGCCATGTCATACCCGGTAGCTTACAGTGGTTTTGAAAATATTTTCCAAAGCAACAAAATTTTAATATTTAATAATCCCAAAACTGTTTTATCTCAAATATATCACCATCTGTTTATGTTTTTTTTTCTTGTAATAAACATTACAGTTTTTTCTCCAAATTTTTGTATCTAAGGTATAACCACTAATTTTGTAGTGAAAAAAGCCAAAATTCAGCGAAATAAAATTTACACAAACAAATAGTGCATTATTTTACTGACAATCTATATACATTTAAACACCGTATGACAGTTATTTGTCTTCAATTTTTTAAAGCTTTTCGTTTAAAAAATTTGTAGTCTATTATTTGCACCAAAGTGAAAAATATACCTAGCATTGCCTTAATAGAGGTAAATAAAAGTTGTGTTGAAACTACCGTAAACCGGAGTGGGGTTACTATTTGACAGGATGATGGGGGGGATATCGTACCATTCATGACGTATGTTTTGGGTCTTTGATAATGAAACTATCTAAACTGATTTGGATTGACTAAATTTGTGGTTTTACATTATGAACAGGTGCGTCCTTCTCGCAGATTCATCTTGCAGCATAGATTTGTCAGTCCTATATACATTGGCCACACTTGACTGTCCATTGACATTTAACCGTACAAGCTGGTAGTACGCGATAGGAATAAGAGTTATTTCCTTATTGCTTAGTGGCTGTGGCGGTAGTCAAAGATGTGTCATAGGTAGAGGTACGTAAATTTCGCAGATACATTCCAGGTCAGGTTGAACGCCAATTATGTATACTTCATTGTCATTTCTATGACTTGCTGGCGGCTGTTACGAAACGCGTTTGACTACTGCAAGCCAGTAGTAAATAAGGAAATAATGCGAAGTGCTATCGCTTACAACCTGCTTGTACGGTTATAAGCCAATAGATAATATATTGTGGCCAGTGGGTGTTTAGGACTGACAAGTCTAAGCTGCTGCCAGATGAATCCGCGAAATTGACGTACCTCTAGTCATAGGTAGGGACCCCTGTTTTTCGCGAAAATAATTTTGCCTCACTTTGTTTCGGTGCCTTACGTGCACATCTGCAGTTCTGCTTCGTGGTCAGTGATTGGATATATTAACTCTCACGAGAATTGGCCTTCTTCCGGCAAATCACAGACGTGTGGCGTTGAAAGGAATGTTATTTTAATTGGCTCAGTCAAATGAGTTACGGCTTTTTGCATAGACACGCTGCCAATAACTGTGAAGCAGAATTGCAGACGTACACGTAAGGCTCTGAAACAAACTGTGGCAAAATTATTTTCGCGAAAAACCAGGTGTCCCTAGTCATAGGTAGAGGCACGAATATTTCGCGTATTAAACTGGTAGCAGGCTATATATCTCAGTCCTATGCACACACTGGCCAAAGTCGAATATCCATTGTCTCCTAACCGTACAAGTTGTAGCTCCACGAAATATTTTATTACTTACTACTACCTTGCAGCCTCCAAAGGTGTGTCAAAACAGCTGCCGTTTAAGCACAGAAGTTGCATTGATATACAGGTTATCGGCGTTTAACCTGACCTACGATCAATACGTGAAATACTCGTGCCTCTAGTCATAAACGTAAGACATGAAAGTGATGTTATACGTTTTAAGCGTTCAACGTGACATAGAATATACCTACGAAACTGGCGTAGCTTCAACTATAAGGTGACCGCTGTTGGGGCAGTGGCTATACAACGATCGCTTCCACCAAGGCGACATGGGTTCGATTCCCGGCGGGGTCGGTCCCCAAATTTCCGCATGTGGGAATCGTGCCGGATGATGCCGCTGGTCAGTCAGCTTTCTCTGGGATCTCCAGTTTCCCCCACCTCTGCTCCATACTCACATCACAGAATATTTATGAATACAGAAGTGGAGTAGCCGGTAGGCCAGCGAACTCGGTCACACACGCCAGTAAATTGGCTTCCCTGGCCAGAAACATGGCGGAAACACCTACTGCCAACCAGCCTGAGGCAGGTGCCCTGATAATCGGCAACCAGGCCAATAGGAAACCGGCCGTAACACGCAGAAGCCAAACATACACGGGGCTGGCATCAGCAGTCTCGGGCAGCCAATAAGCGGCGAAGTTCGCCAATACCAAATGAGCTGCTACGTCATTTCGCGTCTGTATTACTATTTAGTCTGTGCTCACGTCATGACACTCCTCACCAGAGTTGTTTAAGTGCTGGGCAAAAATACTTCACTTCGCTTGCAACTACATGCAGAGTTTATAACCTGATGGTTGGCTACATCCTGTATATCAGTTTCAGCGAACCAGGGTCCCATTAGGCTCATGTTCTGCGCAGCGCTGTGAGCACTTTGAGTGACGCCAAAGTGTCGGTCGTCAAAACACCGCGGGCGGTATTGTGCGCGGTCACAGCAACACATACGCACACACACACACTCACTTGTACTATAGAAAGAAAAATGTTCCCCACGAGTGTGTGGTAATGAAGCTATACTGTTCTACAAAAGTACACACGCTGGTGAAACACAAAATATTAAATTACGTTAAATACCCGGGTGGTTCTCTACTATTACATTGTTTATAATTTTTTATGCATAGTCTATTGCGCGGCAAAATATCAGGCCCTTGAAAATCAATCAGGAAAAAGTATAGGCCTTACCGAATGTACGAAAGTTTGAGATACAACTACATCGTCGAAAATTGCGGCGTACTAAAACTACTCTCATACAATTAAGCAACTTACTCTAATAAAAAAAAAGATTGAAGTAAAATTTTGCGAGTTACGAAATATTTTCAGTACTTTTTAGTTACATGGAAGTTTTCTTAATTAAAATAGTAAATATACAGACATAATATCTCACAGAAAGTTGTAAGCAGTGCTTAGTTTATTCTGAACAACCTATAAGAGAATTATAGGTTAACATTCAAGAATTTTCTCGCAATGATTCTGCATGACAAATTAATTAAAGATTCCATTATTATCTATATCAAGCAGTTTATCAAAAATTTATCATATGCTTTGTCGAAGAGAAAATTTTGATAATACAATTTGAATACATATTGTGGCTCAAAAATTGAAAATACAATAAAATTGTCAACACTTCACCTTGAGGCATCCAATCACTGAGCGCACAGCAGAGATACAGGTGCGCACGTAAACTACTGAAACAAAGTTGTGCAAAAATCTTTTCGCGAAAATTTCCTGTCTCTAGTCGCAGGTGTATCGGTACAACCGACGGTCAATCACAGAATTGACAGTGATGTATACTTTCTTGCAGTTCTACATGAACTGCAATATAAACGGGAAATTCACGTGCCTCTAATTAAAATACGTTTTGTTCTTGCAATCACTTGGTACAGTTCGCTGTGCGAATGTGTTGGTGCACTGTATTTTGAGTCCAGGGCGTTAACGTAATTAAAATTAATTAACAGCAGTCCCAGTGTCGTCAGGTGGTGAGTGAGATTCAAAAGATAATTGAAGAAAGATGCAGAGAACGTGAGAAGTTAGGGAGGGCAAGGAGACGAGAGTCACTACAGGGTCGCCATGGGAATCTTGCGGTCAGGGTAGAAGGAACAAGAGGTTGGGGAAATTTATGTCCGGGCAAGTGGCAGCGGTGGCGCTTGTCGGAAACACTCAAGAACTCTGGGCGGTCGGCGAGGAAATTACTGAGCGCGTACGCAACACAACGTCGGCGCCGGACTTGACAGGGGCTTTTGTCTCACGTTCACTTCACCGCTCCCATTAAATAACCCTCCGAGACCCTACTGTGTTCCTGTACTTGCACAGCTGCCATTAAATGTAAACCTATCGTACGATTTTCCGTTATAGGCGAATCGGGATAAAGTGAGCACTCAAAAAACCCCTGCTAAATTTCTATTTTCAGCCAATTCGTATCATTCCGCGCGTAAGTACTAACACCGGGAAATAACCTCTCTGGACACATCACTTGATGTTAGCGCGTGTAAGATAAATTGTGCAGTCAGTAGGTACCTATATAGTTTGATTTAAAAATGGTAATTAATGATGTAGAACACATTTACGTCATATTCGGTTGATTTTATTACAGTATTGTTGCATTTAAATAGGAAAATACGCAGAACTATATTGCGTAATTTTGATGCCAACCATACAAGCCAAAAGGTATCTATAGTTAATGCTGATATGTTGAATTATGTGCAGTAACGGCTAGGGATATTTTTCCGAGGTTAATATTTTAGTGCTTAGTTTATTCCGAATGGCATATACCACCTCAAACGTACACAGAATTAAGGCCATTCTCTCTTGTTTCTACTGTTAAAGTGACAATTATTATTTTTTTTTTAAGCTTAAACAAGAGCAGACATCAGCAATCTGTCTGGAAGTTCTGTTTAAAATGCCTTTTGCGGTAATAAATTTTCTTTAAACAAGAAATTTTACGGTTTCGACTAAAAGTCAAGTAACCAGAATTTAGTTAATTACATAATTAGCTAAAACCATAAAATTTTCTGCCTTGAAAAAAAAAAAAACCAGCCAACATTGAGAAGACAGTTTCTAACAAAACTGCCGGACATATTTTTGATATCTGCACTCCTTTAGGCGTAAAAAAATAATATCGCTGTACAACTGGCGTATGAACATTGCTGTAGCGTGTCAGAAGGATTGTTTTAAAAGAAATACTACTAAACATGTGTTCCATATCATTATCGGCGATATAAACACATTTAAAACTATCCTGCTTTATTTCTGTTTGCTCGATATCCTGCTTAGAAACATCGTTTTGGGGTTCCCCAAAATGGCTATTTAGACTGCTGCCACGTACAAAAATACCGAGCGGAATCGTAAAACTAAAACAGAGAAGCATGCGCTGGGCTATCCTATTCACTTTACGTAAACAAAATCGCTTAAAATCCCATAGGGAAAAGTCAACGATCAAAAAACTGCACGCAGTGGCGGCTCGCGGGTTGTTGCCAGGTAGGGCTGCAGTTGCCAAGAGCTGTACAGGGTTGTGCGCTGGTTGACTCTACAGTCACTGACACGCTGATGTGCAGGTGCCCCTTACTACTGAGTGGTCACAACACATCTAGTAGCCGGCAAATATTTCATGGTCGTTGATCTACGGCTCGTTCATCAAAAGTGTACAGTTCCTATTATCTGCAGCCCCACCTGGCAACAACCCACGAGCCGCCACTGCCTGCAAGCCATTTCCGCACACCTCTCATAAAGGCGACACGTTACTGACGTACTGGGCAGTCTGGTTCTTATCGCCGGCCTGTTTCCGCATATTATATTTTTATCCCCTTGTGTGTTGCGTTTTTAATACAATTAACATTTACAGTATTAAATGTAACTGGAAATGATCTTAAAATCATTAGAAAATTAGCCAAAATTCCATACGAATTAGCAAATCTTCATTTATTTTAGTCAGAGCATACCTTGTTATCTGTGGATATTTAAATTTTCGCAGACATTTACATAATGGAAAAGAATATCCAGTTCTATACAGTTTATTGTTTATAACCGATTTTACTTCACTCATCTTTATATCAACTTGTTTATTATTCCATATTATTTCGTTATGTGAATATAAGGCTTGGCCTTGCACATGTTGGACAAAAGAGTTTTCCCAGCAGAATTTTTGGAAGGGGATGCAAAAATTGTAGCTGTAAATTGAACTATGTTTAACTTACGCTGCAATATTTACATGACAAATAAACCTTAAAAAATAATTGATCTGGAATAGGTGACACAGCTATCTGCAAGAAAATATAGTGCTTATTATTACCATATAATTATACAATAGCATTTCAGTTGAAATGTTTGAACCACAGCCCAAAATAATAAGATATTAACTTACGTTTGCAAGTTCTACTCAATACTTTAAATGAGTAAAAATACGAGAAATTAATAATTCATTTAATCCACCGTGGACCTATTCAGAATAGCCGTATATCAGATCTTGTAATCCACTGCATGTAATTTTTATACTGTATAGCTTCAAACTTCACTTTGAAAAATAGCCTCATATATATATATATATATATATATATATATATATATATATAAAGAGAGAGAGAGAGAGAGAGAGAGAGAGAGAGAAAGAGAAAGAGAGAGACTCCAACTTTTACCAGTGCCAAAAAAAAATTAAGTAGTTGTTGCCCGCCATTTTGTTTGCGGGGATTTTATTTTGACCACTCTTTGAGTAGTTTTGCCTAAGTACTCCAAATTGTCTAAGTAAGTCGTAGCAATACGTATGTATGTGGTCCGTATCTTTCCGAATACTATATATGTCAATAAAGAGGTGGGTGAGAGAGGGGCCCAATACCTACCAAATAAACTAAACTTGTATGATCCGATTCTCTACCGTCTAATAGTTATGAATTTTTAAAGAAAATTGGGCTACACTCTACCTTGAGCTTAACATTTACTCATTGTGGAAAATGTAATGATCCATGTTGAAATAAATTTGTACACACGAAAGGTGATTAGTGTCGTCACATTTAAAAACACATTTCATGTCACTGAGAGTGCAACTTCGTGGGATAAAAAAAATCACTTTCACAAAAGTTGAGTTTGGTTCTGAAAGATGCCTTTAGTTGTGCACGAGGTAAAAAAATTTTCAATGGATCACATAAATCATCACCCGCTATTGGAAAATCTGCCCAATAGTATGGCCAATTAATTAGTAAAAACCAGTAGAGTAAGGTGGGGCGAACCGCTGCACTTAAGATTTAAAGTGATAACCTAGCTGTCAAAATATATGTAGGAAGATTTTCACTTTATTTTGGAATACACACTCATTAATGTGACTCAGGAATATCCAGAATTGTAGGAAAACAAGTGCATTATTTAATACGGTAAAATTGTGTATAGATGTGCAAATAAGGATATTTACCCCACTAGTGGGGCAAAGATCCGTATGGAGTGGAGCAAATTGTCGCACCCTTCAAACATAAAAAAACAACATCGATCAACACTTATTTACCAACATGACAAGGTTTTATTTATTGTAATCTGCTTATTGCACAATATCATCCCACTGGAAGTTGTAAAGAGAAACGTAAAATAATTATGTTAAAGACAAAAACACTGTATAGACAAGACAAATTCGTAATTTTGACAAATACGCTTAAATATCAAATAAACACAATACATCATTGTTAATGTCATATTTAAGAACAACATTCCAAATTTCTTAAAATATATACTGAAATGATGTCTGTCTTGAGTCAACTTCTCTGTTCACGTCCGAAGATTCTGCCTTGGGGCCTTTGGTTTTTCTCTGGTGTAATGTCTGAAAACATACATACATATATATCTGTATAAATAAATAAATAAATATATATATATATATATATATATATATATATATATATATATATATATATATATATATATATATATAGCTTTAAAGTGTCGAATTCACAATTTGTACTTAGCTGCTGGGATTAAAAAAACATTATTAATCATTCAGAATAGGAAGGCATCTGGAAGGTCTGTAAACAGTTTTAAAATACCTTTGCAAAAATTAGAAATTTTTTATTTATATTACAGGAGGTGCTATTGCATCGGCAATTCCCGTTTTCCTTTCTAGCACCATTCGAAAATGTAAATTAAAGTGTAATTTATATTTACTTATTAATTCCAAGGCACTCGTGTAAGAACTGAGCGCAGTTTCTCCAATTTCAAAACACGATACGATGGGAAAGATTTGTTCTTAAAGTTAAGAATGTATTTTTTTTTTCAGTGATGTAGAAACGAATGCAATAACCACTGCAAAGACTACGACACATGACAAATAATTTTTCAAAGAATTTTATATGTGCATGTTGTAAATCCGCAAGCGATGGGGCAAAGGTTGGCATGAAACACGCTGTGCGGATCTTTACCCCGGAGCGCAGTCTGTCCTGCGCGCGACTCCTTCTGCTACCTGTATACGGCAATTTCAACTACAACCAATGCACAGTGACCATAAAGACGCGCAGTTTTCCACTGCGGTTACATAAAATCTTCTCATTCGTTGTTCCGAACGCCACACTGTATTTCGTATTGTTGTAAAATTATATCGGATTACATGAAATTGATTCTTACCTCATTATGTTTGCTTGTTTTTATCCACTGGCACGACACACGCGGCAATAACACACACAATGGCCACACTTTTCTCTACTATGTCAGTGTTGCCAACAGTTTTAATTTATACGAAATATTCCAGAACAGGATCTTTACCCCACGCCAATCTTTGCCCCATCTTACTCTATTTTAAATTAACAAATGTCGATGCAGTAAATGAGAAAACATAACGTAATCCAGAATATTCACAGAATGTAAAATCAGCAAAAATGTTGAAATTAGTATGCAAATAAATAATTATATGTAACTTTATTGAAATAAAATTGTTACACAATGCTTGAAATTATTAAAATGTATTTTGAATGTAATTTATTTAATTTGTGAGGATAAGATGAAAAATTAATAAAATTGATAATAGTCAGTTATTTAATCAAACAAAACTGATATTATCGAAATGGAAAGTTAAGATAATCGAATTACATCACCAGACACAATTACGTAGTTGCTGCTTCATATTCACAGCGGCCGCAGTTATGTAGAGGCTAGTGAGCTCGCCTCCCATCATAGCGAAATGGTGTAATTCCTGAATATCCTTACAAGCTCATTTTCTGCATGTAGGAATATCAGTTATTACATGACGATTGGCTGTTGGGGGGGGGGGTGTCCTTTTGGGTAGCCTACGCATGTTTTTCGTTCCAGTACAACTCCACATTCACCATAATGGGGGTGAATGTGCATTTTAACAACAAGGTACTTATAGCCGATGAGGGTGACATGAGGTGAAGGACATCACAACAAACATGCCAGTGCCCAGATGCGAACCGGTGACCCCTCGCACCACAGACCGACGTATTACCGAATGTGCTACGGGGGCCAGCACCTTCATCGACTGACAAGACGTCGCTGTCAAGAGCTGCACAAATCGCTCCGTTACATTCCTTTCGTTTTCTTCCGATCAAGACCTTGCATTGTTTCCCGACTAGAAAATACGTGTTTGTTAGGATGTCATATGATCTGCTTGCAATACATGTTGGTGGTTGTACACTAGTGTACAGATAGTCTGTATGTAAATGTGTGTCATTGTTAGTAAAATGTAGAATATCTGCCTGTGAAGCTATTCAAGAATTACACTCGGTTCTCTTTGATGGGAGGCGAGCGTACTAGCCTCTACATAACAGCGGCCGCTGTGAATATGAAGCAGCAACTACGTAAGGGTGTCTGGTAATGTAATTCGTTTTTCTTCGATTTCCATTTCGATAATATCAATTTTGTTTGATGAAATAAATGACTACTATCAATTGTATTAATGTTTTTTTATCCTCTCATATAGAACAAATTACATTCAAAATACATTTTAATAATTTCAAAAATTGTGTAATAATTTTATTTCAATAAAGTTACATTTAATTATTTATTCACATACTAGTTTCAACATTATAACTGATTTTACATTCTGTGAATCTTCTGCATTACGCTGTTTTCACATTTTCCGCATGAGACATTTTAAAATTTAAAATACTGGTTCTTACTAACTAATTTACCATACTATGGGGCAGTTTTTCCAAAAGCGAGTGATCATTTATGTCACCCATTGATATTTTTACTTCATGCAAACTGAAGGCATCTTTCAGAACCAAACACAACTTTTGTGAAAGTAATTTCTTTACCCCACGAAGCTGTACTCTCAGTGGCGTGAAATGTGTTTTTAAATGTGACGACACTAATTACCTTTGGTGTGTACAAATTTCGTTCCACATGGTCATTACTTTTTCCACTATCAGTAAATGTTAAGCTCAGGGTAGAATATAGCCGAATTTTCTTTAAAAATTCATAACTTTTGGACGGTTGAAATTCGGATTATACAAATTTCGTTTATTTAGTAGGTCTTGGGCCCCTTTATCACCCGCCACTTTATTGACGTCTACTCCCGGAACATCCTGTATTTTTAAAAAACTTTTTTTAAAAATTTCTAAATCATTTGGTTACCCTGTCCGGTTCCCCTGCCTCACGTCCCCCCTTCCTTTTTGCCTATTAATGCATATTTTTTTCAGAAGTCTTCGTGTGCGCACGCACAATTCAGTAAATGTCATTACAATCGTATGAATGGTATACGGACGCGCAGGTGTGCGTGTTTGTGTGTATGTGTGTGTGTATATATATATATACATATAAACGAAAGTAAACGTTGCAGGCGGAGGGGTGGGATTAAGGACCTGGATATATTATTCTATGCAAATAAGCTCCTTAGCGCTGTTTCGTAATGATTGCGCTGTTAAAAAAAAAAAAAAAAAAAAAAAGCTCTTGTCAATTGATGGTCACAATTGATATAGATGTATAAAATGTGGTCTTTTTGAAAAATTATTTCGTAAATATGGTTTATAAAATTATTTTCTAATAAATAGTTGAGCGCGCAATTTGATTTTATAATTATTACATATAGAAGTAAATTTTTATTTTGGTTTGCAAATTCTTGTTTGAATACGGTTCTACACATATTTCTTATGTGGCATAAGACTTACGTTATCTTTAATTTTGGACGCTGCAGAATCTGAAGTATTAAATTCAATAAGCCTATGGAGTCCTACAAGAGCAATCCTAAGACAATATTCCGTGAATATGCTAGATTTAAGGACTTATTTCGTGTTCTGTGATTGAAAACATTTTTGCCTAAAATATTATGATACGCTTTTGACATCAACCTTTCTTTGAAATGATTATACCGTTAAAACGTTAAACGATAAAGAGTTTGACATAAGGACTCTCTGTACTCTACACCTAAAATACAAGAGACGCGAATACTGCCCCACGCAGCTACTACTTTTCTCTCTGCAACCAAACGCAACTATGTTACGCAAGAGTGGACTAGCTGACGTCAATAATGAAAAGATATATCTCAGCGATTTAATATTAAATAATATGTATCTCAGGGTTAATTTTGAAGTTACGTTTGCTCTGCTCGTCTAAAGTAGGGCTCGGTATGTGGAGATGGGGAACACCAGAGGATGTCTTACCAACAGAAGTTCTAGAAGCGTTCGCTGGTGACCCTGGAAGTACTTGCATGCAGAACCGCCTAAAATATACTCCAGCACTACTGAAAAAAACTACAGGCCAAAGGTTTTTTAGTAATTTATATCATACTTTGCTCGTAACGAAAATTACACACATAAGATGGCTGAACAAAATGTGGTAATAGTAAGACTCACGTAAATTAATATAAATTTGAATATGACTAAGTAGGCCTATAATTGGCTGACTCATAGTTCTGAAAAATAAAAACATCTGGATCCTTCAGAGAACAAATTAAGTAGACCACATTATCTGGTAACATATGATGACAGTAGATGAATATATACGTAACTTCACTGAAGTCTCTTAGACAGATTAAATTATTAACTTTAATGGTTCTACGCAAAGCTCAGATTTGAACATGAAGTCTTTAACTCAGGAATGCCAGTGGGGCGATTTATTTCTAGAGAGCTACACGCTAACAGACTACATAATAAAATAAAATAGCATCCTCAATCACGGTCTGGCTCTAACTACGAGACAAATGGCTGGCGAGACTTAGCTGTACTCTTCATGTCGGTGAGCGAAGTTCTGCGCCGTCTGGATGGTCTCGTAGAACTGCGAGGAGAGGGTTTTCTCCGCGTCCTGTTCCCTGTATCAACTCACGGGCTGACTGGTGCCGGCGAAATAAAGTCCATACACGCACCATACGTTCAGACGCGGTAGTACAAGTCTGCTAATTACACACAAAATATTACTAATATGTCCTCTTCTTTTACAGCAAATTGCAGTCTTGACACGTCTTCACCTAATCAGGCGGCCTGATGAACAATATATATAAATATATATATATACATATATATATATATATATATCTGCTAATTAAACTCCTAAAACGAGAGTACGCACATCCCGTGACTCTCTATAGTCGCCGTCCAAAAAGCAAACATCGATTCATCGCATAACGCATTCAAAACGGAAACTTCATTCTCTTCAACCAATCAAAATGCTACACGTCAGCGTTCTTTCAAAACTAGCATTGTCGTGCCTCGAGCGACCTCCAAAGCACTAGCATATCTGCACTCTGTGATTAACAGAGAAATTACTTTAAACTGCACAATTTGAACTAAGCCTGTATCTCAGTACTATTATTACACTAAACATAAATAGTTCATCTATGTCAGCCATCACAAACATAAAATAAATTAAACAGATTAAACTCAGCAAAAAGGAATACTCGTAAAATAAAGTTGCAAAGAACACATCCGAAGTAACAAAAATAATAAAACGGGGATTGAATCTGGCCATATGTTACAATACACGAGGAAATAATTTTATCTTTATAAATAAAGTTAACACGTTGAAGAATTTTCTGCAATTTGGTGAACATATTAAAAAAAAAAAAATAATTTTAACTAAAATAAAAGCAAAAAAAATCGTTGTATTCAATTATGTATAGGTTATTCGGAATAATATGGATATTTTTGAAACCCCAGTTAATTTTTTTCTTTGCAGTTAAATTATATTTTCTTATTCCGTTTTAGTATAAATGAAACTTTATAGATTGTATCGTAATTAATAGTTTACATCTGTAGTTGTATTAAATTATGTATTAAAATTATTATTTTAGACACTTGGTAGTATTCGAAAGTTATAATTTTATCGCAAACAACCTATAAACGACTTCATTTGAGAGAGTAGTTGGTATTTTGTATAATCACCTTTACATCAACATGCGTATTCAGTTACATAAAATGATATTACCAAATATTCTCATACAGCAGTGAAATAGTTTCCTGTGTATCTGAAATCTTTCTTACTTAGACTCGGGGGAATAGTTGTTATATACAATGGAGTTTCAGTGTTCTTGAGAATTTATTTATATTGTAATTGGGAAACGAACATGGTTTCTGGGAATCTGTGTAACGTATGCTATATTTTCGAGGACTTTGCCCTCGTGAACACATGCTACGTACATTTGAAGGCATTAAACTGAATACATGTGTGATTAATTCACCAATAATTTAAAAATCATTAGATTTTGTGCGCAGTTCTCGTTTAAAATTTTAAATACAGAAGTATTATTGTAATGAGGGTAATTTTTTTGGTCCACTCGATTCGACAGAACAATTTATGAATATATTTTCTGATCTAATAGGCTAACAGTGTCAGAGTGATGAAACGTAAGTACGGACGGTGATCTTTACTTTCAAGGTGTTATTTATGTTAACGTGTTGCCAAAGTAAAGAAACTGAGTGAAACGAAAACTTTAATCATATCCTTAAAATGTGGCCATTTTTCATGAATCATACTTAAAGATGTATTCAAGGTGACTTTTAACTATCCCCGTATGCATAATACAATTCTTCATACTCATTGACGAACAAAAGAAGAACAAATAATTACTAATTCGAATAGTTATTATCTATACATCCAAGGCTTACTGTCGCTTTGCTAAATGTTTTATATTGATGAACAAATAAATGGTGTTAATATAACTCTTATAAAAGCTGTTAAAAATTATATATTTTATTCAAGTATATTCTACATGCTTTGTTGTGTTTATCTCTTTTTCGTGAAGCTAATATTTGTACAGAGATAGTTGTTCGTCAATGTAATAGCTTTTTCGGCGTTGCTGATGATTGTTACAGTGCGAAGTGCTGTTTGTTTATGTAATCTGTATTTTTATTAATAAATTATCGTTCCAAATAAACATTAATTTATAATGAGATGTTTAACATCTGTTGATATTCCAAGGAAGTTTAAATGTGTAAATTATTGTATATACAGTAGCATCGTATAATGAACATGGTTTGTTAATATGTGTATAAAAATTTTGTACAAATAATATGTAGTTTATTTAAATTATTTATATTGTTAGCGCAAAATGGCCTATTGTTTGGTGTGAAACTTTTAATTATTTAAGAAACTCTGTATTTCTCGTATACGTACGTGTCAGATTATCGCTACTTCAATGTTTATATAATCTGCATATATACACATTAAGTGCGAGAGTTTTTCGCCCTCTATATTATGTTAAAATATTTGTCTCTGTGTATGAAATCGGCACGATTTTTTCCTGCGTTTGATTGAGCCCCACGCAGGTGGAAAATCTTACCGTGTGCAGTAGGTAATTTAGTATATTACTGTTTGTAATGTTCACAGTGTATGTTTTGATGGTTCAATTAAAGTACTTATCACGTAAATATTATTGTGTTTTTATTGTCTATTTATTTTCACTTTCCTGACTGTGTGCGTCGCACTTAGGTAGCCTATTTTTTAGTATTATAAGTTTTCCTTGTTATTGACTTCACGTCAAAGAAAAAGTAATTAAAACGTGAAGCCAGATAAAATAAACTAATTTAAAAAATTTTAAAATTAAATATCTTGCTTCAGAATTTCCAAGAGATTAGTAGGTATTTCAGAATCTGACAACACTAGGTAAATTGTTCCTCAAGATATTACAACAAATTGCTTTGTAATCGGTCAACGGTTCTACCGGTTTGAAGTGTTTCACTACTTATACTTCGATTGCAAAAATAAAATAATAATAAAATAAAACTACATGGAAATCCTTGATGAAAATATATGAATGTTATTTATCATGCAATAATTTTAGTAAAATTTAATACAGCATGAAGATCTACAACGTAATACGGCGGATTTTGAATTTATTTGCATTGTATTAATTGTAAAGTTTTCATAGCTACAGTATCCAATTAATATTTAAAAAAAGGTTTTATCCTTCCTTTTAACTTATACCAGTACTGTTTTGCCGGCTTATCTAGTGTTTTTTTAAGAGCGAAGGAACGCTGATTTTAAAACAACTTTTCTTTAGTACGTAGAGTCATGCTCTATAAAGTATTAAGTTGACTCATTCTAAAATTTACATATTGATGTATTTCACCGTATAGGCTGTCTTTGTGCGTGAAAGTCACAATACCCGTGTGCAAAACCCACTTAACGTCACAACGGATGCATAATGTCCACCGTGTGGACAATGAAGATGAGTAACATCGACCACGCGTGTCTTATGTTCATAGGCACAGCCGTACCTAGTCAGAAGGTCCAAGCCTTCGACAGACGTTTACGAAAACCTTACTCAATCTACTCGCTAGAGTAGACGCTACTCTAAAACCGGTTGGAAACTTTGTGCGAGTACAGCCTAGCGCTGTCCAGAATCACTAGCCGAAATGTTCGAGTAATTTTCTTCGCCGGATCTGCTCAGACCACGGTCGTAGAACAGGTCTTGACACTCGCCTATCTATCAATGTATTTCGCTTGACCACTTGTTGTTTGGCTGTAGTTCGTCAAGTTACCGAGAATGTTGTACTTTTTGGCGCTGTAATCCGGGTGGTCTGACTCAAACTCCGCCCACTTTTTTCAATTGTTAATATTATAACGTAAATAAAGATTGTTGGAGCCTTTTCTTAAATTTGTGAACGAAGGAAGTATTTCATAAATTGATAGAAAAAATAGTTTTTTTTATAAATTGTTTATCTTAGTGGAAGGGAAGTGGGCGGAGTTTGAGTCCGACCGCCCTAACAGCAGCGCCAATAAAACACAATATTCTCAGTAACTTGGTGAAATACAGCCTAACAACAAGGGGGTCAAGTTTCCAGACGAGTGTCCAGACCTGTTCTTCTACGACTGTGGCTTAGACCCACTCTACTCGAATGCGTGCGTTAAAAGTAAAAAGGTAAGGGAAAATGGTCTTTACGTCTCGTCGACAGCGAGGTCATTAGAGACGGTGACAAATGAAGGGAGCTGTGAGAGAAGGACACACTAGCATTCACCTGGAGCGATTTCGGAAAACCGTCAAACTCAGCATCCCGCGTGTATTCAGAAAAGAAAATATTTTGTAAGGCGCTTGGTGGAATTTACAGCAAAGAAGACGAATTAGAAATGTGTTTTTTTTTTTTTCATATGACGAGAAGTCTGGAAGAGTTTATCAAGGGAAGAAAACGTCGCATGATGAATGTATTTCAGGTGTAATATAATTTTTAATTTCTAGGTTTTCTAAACATACAATTTTTTTTATATATTTTTAATTTATTTGCAAGAAGTAAACTCTCGATTAATACAAAACGCGGCGACAATGTGTCAAAGATTTTTTACTTTGTAATCCCTTATTCCGAGCACTTTTGTTCAGCATAGGTTTACATTACTAGTGCGTAATTGATATGCCATATACGTATATTGTACGAGTACAAATGTTTATCATGCACTGTCATAACGTGATCAAATAATACAACTCTACCAAAATTGCGACTGAAATTAACCGCTCCTTCAGATTTTGTCGCATTTTTAAACAATCCGCCTTCATATTTTTTCGTCGACTTTAAATACGCTCGGAGCGAAACCGTTAAACATCTAAAGACTGAGTAGATCCTATTCCGTAATCAATACTACCGAGTAGATTACACATACAACGTTTCCGTAAACGCCTGACATGGTAATCCTGCTAACAGGGGTCATTTTAATATCGCCTGTAGTTCCCAAGGCAGAGGAGTTCTCCGATTCGAATGTCTTTCCTACATTCCGACGAATCAGAGAATGTTAAATTCGTTTCACGTGCTCAGAGCACTATTCAAAATACCCTTCTTGGCTGTGTTGCCACATCGAATTACACGGCCTTCTGCTAAGAATGGCTGTGTCACAGGAGAAGCATATAGCATTCACTGTCACGTGCTGTGTGACAATAAGCAAGTATGCAAGAAAATATATTTAACTAACGTACAGTGATTTAACATTATTGTATTTCCTTTGTCAATCGTATTTACAGAAAGTATGGTTTATGCCTAAAGCATGTTTAAATATTTGCTATTATTTCGAATCCGATTCGTATTTTATTTTCCCAATGCAGCAGTCAGAAAAAGTTGATTTAAGCTATTTAAAAAAAGTACACATATCTAATAAGGGTGCAAAAGTTTGGACTAATGGCGAAATAGTTTATAGCGACTGTACGTTTCGTAAGTTTAAAAAATAAATGGGCATTTAAAAAAGTCTCGTTAAAAAAGGAGTAAACGCAATTCCCTGCAACGCCATTCACCGTCGAAGGTTATTTAGTTTCACAATAAACACTTTGCTCATATATATGAGTATATATATATATATATATATATATATATATATATATATATATATATATATATATATATATATATATATATA
>PNEQ01123178.1:0-46245 GCA_003012365.1 Medauroidea extradentata | reverse complement strand
GGGAGCGCAACATAAACCTGACCTTCAGCAACGCCCAGAGGCGAGTGTGAGAGATTCTGAAGCGCGGTGGCTAATATAGCAAGTTCACGCGTTCTGTGACGTGTTCCACGTGTTCGTGGAAGGTATGCGAGTCGCTTTTGACCTATCAAATTGAAATTACTGACATGTCGATCTGACAGCGCACTGGAACAGCCTTAAGACATCTGATAACATTACTATACATTTTATCAATATTAGATTTGTGCTGCCAAAATAACAACGTGGAGAAAAAAAATTCCTTTCTCGACGTACAACCAGTTTTCGTTGTCACAACCGAAAACAACGGACTAAAACAATCACAGCAGTTTGATAACATATAAACAAGAAACAATTTATGATAACAGAAAAGTAATAATAACTTTAGTTTTACAATAGTTCCACGTCTTGCCACTAGATTATGTTTCACATTGTTATATGTGTTATTAGCACAGGATTGTCTGGTATTAGATACTATATATTATTTGATTTTTTTAAACTGAACAGTATCACAAGGCCGTGAAGGCCTAGAAAACGTACTTATAGAACAAATAAAAGAATGATTGAACGTGGAAACTAAACAATGTTTTCAAATCTGTTCACTTCGTCGTGGACACCTCATAATCTAATACGATTAACTTCAGAAGTATAATACTGGACACACACTCACTAGAACGTCACATTCTACAAAATGCACATATCGTGCAGTTGATGCTCGAGTGGTAATCCTCGCAGACATCGTCGAATCATGTTTGCTCGGGCTCTCATGCATGCCTTCCACCTTCCACTTTAAATATTCTACACATTCAACACACTTTCAGTTCCTCATTACCATTTCCTGAGACTTCAGAAACATTTTCATATATTGTAAGAACTGATTTCACATTTTATTTCGGATGAAAATTTTATTACAGCCAGTGTTCAGTTCTCTTTTAAAAACACTTGTCAGATATTGTATTTTGTGTGACATTTAAAAAGTGTTCAATGTTTGTTTTTAATAATTGGTTCTATTTGCCATTAAACTATGATCATTATTTAAGAAAGTTTAAGCTCTAGAACAGAAAACATGATATTTTCCAAACATTATGTCGCACCACAGTTTGGTATAACGACGATTCCTATAAGTATTATATTAATAACTGTTAATGTTGTGTTGAGATGTCAGGAAAGGACCTAATGTTACGACATGTTTATAAATCAGTTTAATATATTTTGCTACTGCATGTAGACTTGTCACGTCGCCAATTGTTGAAAGACAAGGAAGGAGATACATTCTTAATAAAAGTATTATATATCTGAGTGTATGCCATGATTTTGTTTCGTCTCATCGTTGTGTCGCATGTCAACTTAGCTATATTTATATTTTTGTTATTTCTTTTATTTTCTGTTTGTTCCTTGTTTTATCTGACCAGATCCCAGTTTTGGAATTGCATGCTGTGTATGTATCCTGATGACTAAAGTATACTCCGCTTATTTATGTTTTCTTGTCTTATTTTTAGTTTCCTTTTGACAGTCATTTATTTTGCAATGGAGTACGTCCAAGCAAATAAATCCAGTAAAGAGCATTATACTATTTGGAGGGAATGAAAACCGGCCTGGTAATATGACACATGTACTTCCTAATGCAAGGCGAGAGTATTACTTCTGTACCTTCCTCACTTGGTACATCGTCGTATTAAGTGTTCCTCTATTGGTGGTTGAAACCTCAACAATGCGGTCGTATAGAGGTATGACCAAGATCAAGGTCGGTTGCGGTGAGAATACAGGTCAACAGACTGAGCGGTTCTTGTCTTAGATGACACAAGCTGTTAGCAGTGGATGTCACAGTGCAGCGTCACTGACACGAGTACCGGTGACCTGGAGCTGTTCCTCGACGTCATAAAGTATTCAATGTGTACTGCTACAGACTGCAACTAGTTACTATTTCCTAATGTAGCTGTGGAGTTGAATTCCTACACAGTGTACCGTCGAGAAACTAGGTGTGTTATCTGATATAAACAAAAAATTAATTTTTCCTCGCTGTTTTTATTACGTAAAAAAATAATTGAAATGGTTCTAGTAGCACACAATTACTTTGCATACAAATTTGAGACTTACTTTATTTTCTATGTTTGTGTTTTGATAGTTATACTTTTGAAAGTAATAAATACAATTTACTTTAACTTCCTCACAATACTTCTTAATTCTTTAAAAATTCTTTGATGAACTCGAAATACTCTCCAATCTCAATTATCATAACAGTAAAGTTGAGCAAACGCGTTATATGTTCTTTTTGGATTCTGTTAATTGGTCCGAAACACGGTATTTGGGTACTTTGGAAATGACAAACAGGTATACTTTTAAAAAAATTAAAAAAGGTTTTTCGAGATTTAAACACACAAAGATTGTTCGTGATGTTATAAATACCATCTGCAAACCCATTGTGATTATGTATGTATATGACACTTTCTGGTGAAGGTTTGCGTCATATACCACATTTAGATGTATGAAATAAAAAAATAAGTTGATGGATTTTCTCTGATATGGTCGAAACCCGATTTTGACCCTTTGGGCATTTTAATGATGTCTTTCTCTTTCTATGAAAAGGGAATTACGTAATTTACACATGTACACTTGATTTTTTTACGATGAGAAAATTTAAGTCTCTAAACAAACATTCCAAAGAAATATTGTCGTGGTAATTTTATATATAAGCTTTAATAAACATACTCAGCCTCTGTTCAGGTATTAAATACGTTTTGTACTTTAAATTACGGCTATATCGATATTATGATCTTTGGAACGTGTAAAAATCTTTTGAAACATACATGTCTGTAACGCTCCATAAATCTGAAAGTTTTCAAACCATTGAATTTATCATTGATCATATTATTAATTTTGTAGTTATTCTAAATGCAATTAATTTGTTTGCGTTAACTTTCTGTAGAATGTGTTTTACATGTTTGTTTCTATTTACATTAGCAGCTTTCCGCATTCTGAGGATTTTTTCACGAAAGTCCGTGACAGTTTCTCTGCATACGAAGAATGTGGATGAGCCAAGAAAGGTAGCTTCTAAGTTTGATACACACCAAATTATATGGTGATTCAGATAATTATACTTTCATATCTGTGTCTTTCAATTTCCCACAGTTACAACTTCCTGTTCCTGTCACTAAATAAGAAGGCGGATGAATGTAATACTGTGTTCGTATGTTTTGAACATCGTGTTCCTGGAGTGTAGTAATACTATAACGTAAGTCACCATGCGACGGTGAAGTACGTGACATATAGAATGAGTATTTGTGTGCTCCCAATGCCAACAGGGAGATGATTAGAGTTAAAAATAACGTATTATCATTGTATTGTCGATGCTCCTAGACCTGTTTGACATATTAAATTGCATTTTGTTTACTTTGGTCTCACATACAATTTACGTTTTCCACTCTCTAATTGAAGAACCGTTTAAAGTCGTGGACTACAAGAATAATCTCACTGATATTAGCAAAACATTTAGTATTTTAACGTCGAAGAGAACGATGGGATTAAAGTTTATTACAAAATCAAAACCTATTGAAAACTAACATAAGATTATTTTGGTAAAATTTACAAAAAAAATTGTTCTAATTACTCATCCTACTCTGCTTGTTTATTTTTAAACACTTGGAAGTTTTCCTTCTGCGTAATTTCAAGTCATTGCAACCGAGTGTTTGTCTGTCTTGAACCAAATATTGTTGTAGTAATACTATTATTTTTCCCTTATGCGATATTTTTTTTAATTGTAGGGAATAAATAAATTAAATTTCCTGTAATTCCTTTAGTTTGTATTTAAAACATAATTTAATGTTATAGTCATTACATGTTCAGATTATTCTTACACATCACAACTAAAAACACGTAATGTGCCCGAAATATGGAAAATAACTTCTGATTTTTTTAATAACCGTAAAAATTTAACTCTGTTGCATGAGGGATTATTGTGAAATATACGCCTAAGTGAAACAATGAGCCTATTTTCTTATGAGTTCGATTGTCAATAGCAAAGATTGAATTAAACGTATGGCGATTCAGAGTATGTTAAATTTCGAATACATGTTAGTTACTTTCGCCATTGGTGAAGGCAAGCGGGCTTAGAGTTGTGTGAACTGATTCTTTCTCGGTACAGGGAACGCTGTCATCTCTCAGCATGAACTGATTGGTTGCTTGGTATAGGTAACGCTGTGAGGCACTCGGGCCAGTCATCTCTCAGCATGAACTGATTCTTGATTGGTATAGGTAACGCTGTGAGGCAATCAGGCCAGTCATCCCTCAGCATGAACTGATTGGTTGTTTGTTGCAGGGAACGCTGTGAGGCCATCAGACCAGTCATCTCTCAGAGGAACATGATGCTAACGAAAGAGGCTCAGCTCAGCCAGATCCAAGAGAAGGCGGACATCCAACAGCGACAGAAGAAATTCAGTGATTTTTGGGATGACTCTATGAGACGAGAACATGATGCCAAGGTTAAAATCTCTCCACTGCTAACTGAACATGCGTCTTGCTGGCTTCATAATTTTAAGGCTACTATTAACATTATTTTATTATATTGTATTTGTCAGAGAATAAGGAAATCATCTCATGATAGTTACAGATTATCAAACAATGGCAGTTTCCATAATAGGCTACCATTCCTTAAATTAAAAATTTTTTGAAAATGAGAGGGTTCATTACAATGTGAAGTTAACTTAGCCATGTGAACTCTCAGATATAGCAGACACATAGGAGATCGACACACACATATTATATTTATACATATATAACCCTAAAGTGATTAACTGGTAAGTAAGCATTGACATATTATATAAAGCCATAAGTAATACACCATTAATAATTCAGTAATATGCTTGCAAAACTACATTGACTACAGAAAGATAAAATTGTTCTTACTTGTTCAGTAGCTAAAAGCTTTTAACTGTTAAGGATAATTTTATGTTTACTTGAGTACATAATTTTAAATATCTGTGGTCACTTACAAATTGTCGAATACTTAGAAAACGTATTTAATATTTTGTGTATATTTGGTAACAGCGCAAAGTAAGAATTTCTTGGCTGTGTCTATTATATGCATTGATGTGTGTGCCCCATTTTACACAATTTTCGACATTTAAGGCGTTGGTCTGTAACGTCTATAGACTGTATCTTCAGAAAGTTTTTGGTTATAGGTATAATTATGTTCGTTTGTTTTGTGCCACGTGATATTTGCTGTGCTGATTAATTTAAATCGAAATTGAAACAAAAATTATTAATTATAAGGGTGGCCTACTAAGTGTTCCAGTATTTTATTTATTTATGGGTATTCACTTTCTGAACGTTATATATTTTGATAGCCAGGTTATAGTTCCGATTCTTTGACATTGGAAGATCTCCTCGGGCACGGTTTTTTAATTAAACTTGCTACAGAATTGGTCATTATTTAAATTTAGGAACATTCTAAAAATCCTGCACAGCGTGGGTTTGAGGTTATATTGTAGCATCTTAATCTTGCAGTCGTTTAGGAGAGCGGATGTAACACAGTTACGCCTGGCTGCAAGAATCAAATGTAATTTTTTGATAAGTTCGAATTAAAATTTATATCGCCTACACGGCGAAGACGTGCCTTGGGCGAAGAATTTGCGATACTAAGAGATCCTGGACCCAGCACTCAAGCTAATGTATACGCGAAATTTGTGCGCAAGTGCATACGTGAACTCTAACGCACAGAACCGAATTTACTAGTGAGGGCATCGATAGAAGGGCTGTGCCAGACCCGCTATTCATCGCAACCTTCTAGAATGGCTAGTCAAGATGTCGAGAGGGAGATACAGCCCGTTTTTATGAGCGTCGTAGCACGTAAGGGACTCCAAGCCGTGGCCATTCTGAAATAACATTTCTGAAGGAATACACACATAATATTTCTTTTTTGCTTACAAGCAACTTGAGTACGAGTTTCTTTTGTTCTCATGAATAAAGAAAATTTCTTAATTTTTTAATTACTTTGGCAAATATGTTCCAACATGTAATGTAGCTAGTAGTTTAAGTCAAAGACTAAAGCTATCCACTCGAAAGTTAATTAATTTATTTTGAATAAGATTTTATTTAAAGTGGCAGTCCATTTGACTTGGTTTTTCTGGCGTACACTACCTAAAGTTACTTTATGTATGATCAAATACTGCTACAATTTAAATTTGAGCTTCATTAAAAATGTTTATTGCAGCAAGTTTTACTTAACTGTGTGTATAATACATTTATTTTCAGTGTTGGTTATAGGTGTATGATACGTTTTTCTTCAAGTTTTTAGATAATACACAACCCAGTAGGCCTCACAAATGTTCAGTACAGACTATCAACCTCTACATAACACAATGGTCACGCAGTTTCTTGAAAACCGTTATTATTTGTAAACACATACATTGAGGTAGGTCATTAATAATAGTACTGGATAACCAAATAAAAAATATTGCGGAATACGCCCAATCACTTTAAAGATCAAAGGCTGTGAATATTTTGATAGGTTTCATATAATTTGGAGGGGGCGGAAGGCAACTTCACAGATGTGGGCAACATGTACTAAATTTTGGGTAAGTTGAGAATATTAAGGTCACGGGGCCCTATTTATGCAATATTAGAAATTTTCATTTTTTAAATTCTGAAAGGGAGCAGGTATAACAAAACCACTACAATGACATGTTGAAAATGGTTTGCACTATGAAGCCTAGTTTCTTTCAAAACTTAAGTTTGTTTTTTATTTGGCTAGTTATTGACTTTTAAAGAATTTAATTAAGTAAATAATTAGCCATAATTAGAGGCACGTAAATTTCGCAGATACATTCCAGGACAGGTTGAACGCCAATTATGTATACTTCATTGTCATGTCTGTGACTTGCTGGCGGCTGTTACGAAACGCCTTTGACTACTGCAAGCCAGTAATAAATAAGGAAATAATGCGAAGTACTATCGCTTGTTACCTGCTTGTACGGTTATAAGCCAATAGATAATCGATTGTGGCCAGTGGGTGTATAGGACTGACAAGTCTACGCTGCTGCCAGATGAATCCGCGAAATTAACGTACCTCTAGCCATAATTATACAATTTTTTTTTTTTTGGAAAAATTAGGCTACACAGTAGAAAAAAATCCCAACGTTTCTATGTAACTTTTTGAGGTATCTGCTATCAGAATTTAAAAATTTAACTAGCAAAACCAGCACAAATAGGAACCCGTAGCCTTAGCATATGTTTATTTATTCAACCAGGAAACAGGGTTTACAAACTGGCTGATGGAGGAATAATAACTTATGTTTATAAAGCTCTCGCCTACTTCAATATCTCATAAATTAGCAGAAGTAGTTGGGAAAACATAACTCATTTTCCTCAAACTTTTTTAATTTTTATTTTCTTTTCAAAAACATAATAAAGTAAAAAAAATGTTTTAGTTTGAACGGAATTTTTAAGACACGTTCTTAGAATAACAGGCCTGGACACTTGCCTATCCACCTATTATACTGAGTTGACCCCTGTATGAATGAAAACGCCACCAGTAGTGATGTGGTGTTTTAACAATAGAATGCAGCATTGCACTACCAGTGCTCCTAGTGGCTCTAACACGAACCTGCTACTCGTAGTTCCGTTTATGCAATTCTAAACGACACCAGTTTATCATTGACGCCAGTCAGTCATAACCACGGTCACAGTCTGAGATAATAATAATAATAATAATAATAATAATAATAATAATAATAATAATAATAATAATAATAATAATAATAAATCATCTTTATTTTCATTGTGGCGAAGTTAAGGCATTGTCGCCTTCTCTTACACTTAACCACAAACAATAGGAAATAAATTGTACTTAAAATTGCATACATTAAACATTACGATGATATTTGTTATAGTAATGTAACAAGAATTCCTGTAGTACTTCTACCATGACAATAGGGAGAAGAAAAAAATGAAACGATAAAGTAACAGTACGCATCTAAAATAAAAAAAGTAAAAAAAAAAAACAATAAATTTAAGTAGTTATGACCAAGTAAACTAAACTACATCTAACATCAACTATTATTGAAATTTATATGTTTTTACATAAATATGAATATGCACATATATAAACATACAGACATACAAACACACACACATACATACCACACACACATACGTTCACATATATACTCATACATACATACACAAATTTACACATAAAAAATATAAATTATATTCTGTAATAAGTCAATGAAGGTAAGGACTTGACTCGGAGGAATCAAATGTGACTCCTTTTTTTTTTGTCGCAGTGCTAGTGGTCTTTTAGTGGAGGACTAATCTGGCTTTGTATATGGATTAGCAAGAGTTCACAGCTTAAAATGTGTAGTTGTTATCGGAATTGCCTGTATTATAGAAGAAAATACTCGAAAATCCAATTAATTCTTATGCAATTTTGTATTTGAACACATTTTCAACCATAACATTTAGCTTTTCAATATTCTACATGTAGACCCACATTACACCGATTCTAAAATTACGAAGGGCAAGAAAAAACTGATTTTGTTCGAATGTGTTTACTTGAACAATAGTACGGAATAATTTTTTCAGACGACTTATATAAACAGTTCCACACAGGTGACAATGCTTTTATGGATACTAAACATATATCTACAATACCAGCTTACCATATTAACACCATGTTATAGGAATTATTGTATAATTGTAACATCACCACATGAAAACAAGGCAGATCATCCACTGAATGACTACTATAGCGCTCGGCGACAAAAATTGAGTCAATTTCTCTTCCTGGAGAGCATCACGCTGTGTCAAGACGTCGTCTTCTTAGACCGTTGTCATAATAGGGTCAATCTTCAATTCCAAGTGTCCAGACCTGATCCTCTATGTCCATGACTTAAGCAATATGTAAAACTACCTTAGAGATTAAATAAAAAGCATAACAATATTTTCAATGAATTCTGTACTAGAGAACCAACAATTTCCCTAATTGAGTAATGGTTACACACCAGAAGGTCCCATACTGTTACACAAACTTTACAGTCTTGGCTTTTGTATTAGTTTTATAGTTATATCTGCCACTTGATGTTCAGATGCTATTTTCTTGATCCCAATCTCGCCTTCAGTGAATGTTTCTCTCTTAAAGAAATGTCAAGTGCTGATGTGATAGTCTGGCGCTGTTACTCCAGGTATTGCGAAAGTCTGGTTGCTGCCTCGTTGTCTTCTTGCAACTCTGGAAGTATTGTGAGTTATTTGGTTCCTAACAAAGGTTCTCAAGCCATGTCAGCTCCCTTACTTCTTCACTTGCTGCAACCAACTCTGCTTCTTGTTAGAGAGTGCTACTGATGCCTGTATTTGACTCGACCAGGTGACAGCTCCGCCAGCGTAGATACAAACAACTGTGGTGGATATTCCAGTTTCATCGCCACCTCCCAAGTCTGCATCACTGCAGCTCTCAAGGGGGCCTATGCTCGAGTATTCTGCCGCACGCGTGTGGGAGGCCAGGTGGTTGGTTTCAGGAAATTGAGAAACTTTTCAGATTGTAGCCTAAAAGACTGAGAAGCCTAAGTATGTAGTGTCTCTTATGCACGATGCTGTATTCCATTGTACCTTTGATGTATCTCACAATGCGTTTTACGAAAACTATCTCCTTATGTTTTGGACTCTCCTGTAAACGGGATGCTACTCCAACTGAATAGGTGATGCCAAGCCTCGTTCCTGGCATAAGGTACATCATTGCACCCACTCACTACCTGTATATAGGGATATTTACTTTTACGAACTGCTGTTTTCGTTTACTTTCCCTGAATGTTAACTGTCATTGGTTATCGGCTTAGTTACTGGTTTAAAGCCAATAATTCTGAATTTGTCCAAGATCTTCTGATGAATTATACTTGAACTGTCCATTTGTGGAGCTATTTAAACTGCAAGCAAATACGACGCTGATTTTTCTGTGACTTTAATAAATTCACTTCGTTAAGTTCCAGTTTATTTGCATCTGCAGCAACTACTAGCATTATCATACAGTGCTATTAATGTCGTTTTGCTTCTGCTATCCCTTATAAACAAACTGGGATCTGTATCACTTACTTTAGAACCTTGTTTCACACAATTACTACAATTATTTTTGTTCTAACACCTTAGAGACTTCTTAAATTCATACATACTCATATGTAATTTACATACTTGCTTTAAACTAATATTATATTATGGCTGCTCCGTACAAATTTCTTCTCTAAGGAGAGAATTCTCCCAAAATTTAATTGATTTAATAATATTTATATTTGTACGAGGCCTGCTTCATTATGAAGCCAGCCAGTATGAATACATTTTCTGTAATTAAAATTTTTAGCTAGGTTATCATAGTTTTTGTATGACGACACACCAAAGTCCAAATCTGTATAAAACAGGCTTATGCTAGAAAGTAAAGACGACTGACTTAACGAAATGAAATAATTCACACTGAAGAATAGTTACGTCAAGACTTGTTTCAAACCACATTGAATTATATTTTGTGTTTATAAAAACAAATATAATTTTCAATATTTAATTGAACATTCAGTAAGTAATTTCCCATTTACAATTTCTAAACACATCATTGAATGACAAACAAAATACAATATTTCTTGAAACACAAACAGTTATTTAAATTAATGTCTCAAATACTACGTGGCTTGATTTATTTGCCAGTACTCTCCCGAAAACTAATACAATGATTCGAATACAAGTGGCATTGTCTATGTTCTTGTACGCTCATAGATAAGAGATAGTACCCCCCGAGTACTAGTACGATAACAACAATGAAAAAATTAAACAAAAAGTCTCTACCTTGTATGAAGTAATTAACCTGTGCATGAAAACTGCCAAGGCGATTAAATAAAAGTAATAACAATTATTTCAATGGATGCCATAATAAAGCACGAACACTCATTACCGTAATACCCTATGTGAAACTGTACAGATGCTTGGAAGCTTAGCCAGTAAGTTGCCATTGAAAAGACGATAGTCGGGTATGCACAAACCTTCATTGTCTATGGTATGTATTTGTTTGCCCTCGTTCTGTGATTCCACCACTTTATTATAACACCTTCTTTGTCTATGACTTCTTTCATGTTCATGTTTTGTTATCTATAACCTCTTAAAATTTGTTTAGAACTATTATTCTTTTTCATTATTTTGGTATTGCTAAATTGATGTTATTACTTTCGTGTAAGGGAATACTTAATAGTCTTACAATATTATCCACTTATATAATTAAGCTTTATTCTTTACGTGCAAGTGAAATTTGCTTCCCTCATGTAGGGAATTTAACTTATTTTCCATTATTTTAGATACTTAATTGTTCGACTGATTTACCAGTCGACAGTTACAGCATGATTTTATATTTGACTCGAACATTGGCTAACTGAAGTGTAATATGTGTGGCATATGTGTACGACAAGTGACGGGATAGTTATAGTAAAAGTGATTGTATTTGTTTGTCCGATGTCAGCTGGAACGAGACAAAGAGGAAGCTCATAGGCGGCTCCTGAAGGAGAAAGCTGCTGAAGAGTTCCTGAAGGAGCAGATCAAGGAGAAGGAGCAAATTCACGAGGAGAGGATACTGAAGCTGAAAGAGGAGGAGAAGGCGGCGGAGAAGATAATGGAAGAGTTGAAGAAAGAAGAGATAGCACGTAAGTTATCATTATAATAATGTCTAACAGAACCAACCAAAAATTATACGCTTTTCATGGCTGTTAAGAGGGCGTGGTACGTAATTCAACGCTAAAAGCATTGATCTATGACTTAGGTTTCTTAAAGCCAATTTGCGAAAATCATGCAATAGCAGTCCGAGACAGTAAATTTAGCCAATGTTTTAAACAAAATTGTTTCCAGTGTTACGAACTTCTGAGGCACAACCTCTGACGCCGGAACCTCGTGCATTTAACTGCGGCGCAAGAGATCACGCGTAACGAATGAGTAATTCTGGATGAATATTTACTCATAAAGTTAGCAAATACCATTTCCTAGGATTGTCGTTGAGTGTTTTATCCATATTGGCTTCGAAAAAAGCGAAGAAATCAATTGATGTTTACAGCGTTAATTTATCTATTAAGGAAAGAATCTCCTCGTTGTGGTTAAATGTAACCAAATTATAACGGTGTTAGTAACCTACATTGCCTTAATGCTGGAATAAAGAGCGTGACAGACGTGACGTGAAGCGGTGTGACGCAAAATATTTCGTTATTGCGAACACTAGTTTGTCTGCCGCACGACAAATACTAACAAATAAAATATTGATAGGGAAGTTCCTTGCAGCTACATAATAACCTCTTGTACAACAACCATCGATGTTCACAGTATTTTAAGATTTTTCTCTATTTATTTGTCGTATATTTTAGATGCCCGCTGTCATTCCCAAATGACTGTGAACATAAAGTCACAAACTTGTATGCTTAAAACGGTTATGATTTGCTAATAATATCAAACAAAAATCTTTCACACAAAAAGGAAGTAAATGCAAATTACCACCAACTCATTACTTTCACCAACATTTGGGCACAGAATGAAATTCCGTTTATCAGATTTGTCGCGTCCGTGACGCGAGTTAGTTATAAATACTTTTCATTCGGAATTCACGTCCCGTCCACGATATTCTCACGCTGGTAAGTTATTTTGTCCGCGGCGCAGTCTTCGCGTTACGTTTGCAGTGCTGTTATGATTCCAGCATTATAGTAGGAGTTTTCTGTAAATGGAAGCATCGTGTTGTTAGGTTAGTCGAGTAAATCTTACATAACGCTATCAGTGATTACACGCAGCAAATATATCGAGGTATTTAAGAGATTTTCAGCTAATGAGAGAGCATTGGCGTTTTGATTTATTCTAAACCAAACTATTGATTATATACTGGTGTCCTATCCTCGACTTTAAGAATGTCACCAATTGCTCACCAATTCTTAAATATTTTATTGCATGAGATGATAGCTGGCGTCAAATTTGATTTACATAACTATGCGTAAGTTACACAAGCTGCAATTTGGTTTTTTGATTAGTGTATTAATTAATGATACCTCCTACCGAAAATTCTAATGGGGGAAAAGTTAAAACCGCAATTGCATATTGAGTCTTCAGTACTTTTAATTTAAATGCAACTTGATTCAAATATTCGTTAATTTTTCCTGTCCCTTTTTATTCACTATACACACATAAATATTACTTTAATATTTTTAAGTGCATAAAATAAAGAAAAATTACTACAGTACAGTATGTCAAACAGGTAAACAAATTATAATAATATCGATAAAATAATATTAATAAGTAACTTACAAGTCATCTTAAACCAAACAATAATTGATATAACATCTTCAGAAAAATAACTGCAAAACAGGTGTTCAAGAAAACAATTCACAGGATGTATTTGTTTGGACATACGCCATTGCAAAATAAATAACTATTAAAAGAAAACTGAAAATAAGTCTTATTTTTAGTTTTCTTTTGATAGTCATTTATTTCGCAATGGTGTATGTCTAAAACAAATAAATCCAGTCATGCACTCCCATTGCACAGTTCTTTTAAAGATCAAAACAATTTACAGTTTTATAAATTAAAAAAAACCATGCAATTTAGTGCAAATAATTAAATAAATAAACTGTAGGCACGTTAGAAACATTTGTAGGCCTACACGTTTTGAAACTTCTTAAGGGCGCGGTCTACCGCAATTTTCATCACCATTTTTTTATTTTTTATTTGTACCTTTTAATTTTTTTTCTTATTTTAGACACAAAATGTGACTAAATTTGGCTCTTGTGAAATTGTTTTATCTCTCATAGTTTCCGCGTAATGGCTTGTTAATATTTTTGCATGTTTCCGTTTTAACGACTACACTAAAACCAACTGATATACCAAACTAAAAAAAAATCACAGTGAATAAAGACATTACAGGCTACAATGACACGCTCATGAAATTTAAGAATAAAACTTATTTGAATTTTAAAAATTGCTGAAACTGAAAATAAAATTTGAAAATTTCAATATTTTTTTAAAAATACAAATAATGTTTATCCTTTAATTTTATGAGCATGTCATTGTAGCCTGCAGTGTCTTTATCCACTGTGATTTTTTTTTTGGGTTTGGTATATCAGTTGGTTTCAGTGTAGTCGTTAAAACGGAAACATGCAAGACATGACTTTAACAAGCCATTACACGAAAACTATGAGAGATAAAAAAATTCATAAGAGCCAAATTTAGTCTCATTTTGTGTCTAAAACAAGAAAAAAATATCTGGTACAAATAAAAAAATAAAATAATGATGAAGAAAATTGCGGTAGACGCGCCCTTAAGGAAATATTTCCCACTGCTGCACCCAGAAGTGTTTTGATCCAAACTGTTCCTGTTTCAGCTCGCACTTACCAGTCTCAGATTGTTAAGGGTGTCACTCGTATATGTTGGGAAATTTTCTTCAAACAGCGCATGGGAAATAATATGATTTTCTTTATGCTTATACCAAAATCGAAATATTATTCTCAGCTGCACCTGTGGTTTACCAATCCCCACAAACTGTTCTCGTTATTTATGAGGGTGACATCAGGTATGACTATGCGCATGTTTCTGACCACTGTTTCTTTTATCTGGTTTCCTCATTTGAGGAATTTTAGAAAAGAACAGCAAGTCCTGAATTTACATCGATGTTGTTTACTTTCTCACTCAGATTACGCCTGAATACATCAACAGCTCTTAAAAGTGACCATTACGTTTGTAAGTAAAGACGGTTAACTTCGACAAACGTTAACATTTAAATGATTATATGATTATACATTTAAAACTGGTCTACATTTGCATATTGCTACGAAACTGTATGACGGGATTAGTCACTCCAGTCAATTATTAATTTGATTTTTTTATATTGAGGCATGTGTGAATTAAAATATTAATTAATAAAGTATTTCCTGTAAATGTAAAAAATATTAATAATCCACACAACACACTTTTCAAATATGTAAATGGATACAATGTGTAAGCTCTACGTTCTGACTATCTTTGTTATTGTTAATGGTTTTATGTTACACTTCCTTGTTCCATTTCCCAATGTCATTTAGTCATATTTATAAAGGTCGACATTCGAACACATTTCACATTTCCTACGTGTGTTGTATATATATATCACCATGTGCTTATTTATAAGCATAGGCTACGCTCTCACCGTACAAGACAAAGATTCAGCGTGGTTCCAGTTTTAATCAGTTATATTTCAGTGATCCTTGCAGCAAAGTGAAAAATAATCTAAACAATTTGAGCTGCCATTACGAAAGTGGAAAATGTTAATATTTTTTTTTTTTTTTTTAAATTCTGGTTTTTCTATTACAGTATAATGCTGCGATACAGCAGCTTAGGTGTATGTTGGGACGGTTTTTACAAATATAGCCGTGTAATCCAGGTTGCAAGTAGGCCTAAGTTTTACAGCACCTCCTCACACGACGCTCGATAACTTCTCCATATCCTCACTTATAAAAACCGTAATTAGCAGTCATTATATATACGTACAGACATAACTTGCCTGCCGATATTACCGAACCTCACTCAACACGTCCATGAAACATGATATGCGGACACCTGTCTTTGCGTCCTTGAATATGACGTAGCTGCGGATGTTAACTCTACATATTCATGCAAAATTTGACTCAAGGATTTTTTTACAGACGTAGTCTATCGCCATATGTGACCAGTATTTATACTCAGATATGAAACTCAGTGCGCAGACTACATATTGCAGTATCCGGGGTCGTGTATACTATACGCAATGTCAGTGCTTGTAACGACGTGCCTAAAATATAATCACGTGCGCTGATGTCTATGGTATGTGTTTTGTCACCAACCGCAGTGTGCCACGTACCCACGCGTATACAGCTAATAATTAATTGTGACTAACAGTTCCTTGCTTAGGAGCAGTAGCAAAATAGGATCAAACAACCTCTCCGGAATGGAATTAATTTAAAAATGGTTATAAATAAGCCTACGTATTTTTAAATATTTAAATAAACATGGATAGAGGACTGGCGTTTTGGCCAGAGTTGTAATTACTTATTCAGTAGATGCATTGACTTCTAAAACTTCATATCCGTTGACTGTTCAGCGGGATAAATTGACTGTTTGACGATAAATGTATGCATATATCGGCAGTTATATTAAATTATTAGCTAATTAAAGAGTAGGCCTAAAATGAGATTTAAAATTTGACGAGAACAATTAGATTTTTTGTACTCTTACGGGTTGTTCTGTAATCATTTAAGTGAATTCAAAAGTGTAAGGCTATGTTATATAACTGTTATCTGAAACAATTTTTTCATCATACAGTTAACTCCATATGCTATTTTCAAAGCGTACAGCTGCGCAGAAGTGCAGACTTTATTGCCACAAAATCATGTACCGCAGTGCTCTTAACATAAACACACCATCTTTGTTCACTCACAAGTTCTTCTTATAGAACGGAAACATGCAGCACATCAATACGATTTTAACTTTTAAAAATTCATTTTACTAAAATTTTTGCGTTTATTTACTGTACGTATTAAGGAAAATATATTCTAGAGATTTTCTTTTGTTTAGATTAATGTGCTGATGCACGACTCTAAATTTTTTTACAGGCGTGGTATCAGAGTTGCTAATTAATAAACATAATATTCCCCATGTGCTCTCTAGAAGTTGCTAACAATCGCAAAAAAAAAAAAAAAAAAAAAAAAAAAACCATAACGTTTTGAATGCCAACTGAGTTTTTCGAGAAAACATATACATAGTGAAATTAAGTACACTTTTTTTTTAATCACTGCACGGCTTTGAGCTTCACCATAAAAATATATAGTTCGCGTAAGCCACACATTTGGAAATTCCTCTAGAGGTTGTATAGCAAGCACACGTTTGTTGTGAACTGCTTGAACTGGCATGAAGATATGTTAGTGATCGCCTAACAGCCAGGTATTAACAGCCGGTGAGGGTTATGGAAGGGCGATATGGAGGAATGAAGGAATGCGGGGACGGAATAAGCAGAAGGACCCCGAGAAATCCCGCCGACCAACAGCATGTTTATCTCACACGAACATCGTGCATGACCCCTCCAGGAATCGAGCACTGAACTCTATAATACAGGGCTGACAACTACATCACTGTGTTTCCGTGAACTACGTGCAATGTTATTTTTAGAGAGGACAAAGTCACGTGGTTGGTAAACCTGCTTAGAAACAGATTTACACGAATACGTATTCCACAAGAAATAACGTTATGCAGATAGTGCGGAATTGAATGTAATCTTTAAAAAAAAATATGTTGGTGTTTTACATATTGGTTTATGTTTACTGTAAGGTAGGACAAATCATTTGTCTGCTAAACTTTGTGGTTTGTTAGGCAACTTTACATTCAATTGTGTGATAATGTATTCCGTGTATACTGTGAATCTTGCAAACTCGAATGTTGCCCATAGGTCTTCTTTGCTTAAGAAAATAATAAACTGCTTTTATTTAAGTTAGATATCTCTATTAATAATTTGCTATCTAGCTGACAGACGATAATTCATACACCTTGAATGCAGACACGCCGTACAGCTACAAACCAGTTGAAAATTCTTAGACCCGACAATTTTCATAACCGGTTCCATCCAGGTCTGAAAACGGACTAACTTGCGTCAACGCTGACCTTACCCTAGGACATTACCATCGTCCTCACAGAGTAAAAGCTGCACGGCTCCGGGCGAACTAGTTTACTGACGTCATAGAGGCGACAACCGGCTCTAAGTCACGGGACAGTTGTAGCGTGTCTACTTTCACACGCAGCCCTACAACTTAGATTAAAGAAATATGAAAACATTTCCAGCCAGACTTGAACAGACTATAATTAATATTCATGGCGCTCTGGTCAGGCTGAGCTGCAAACTGTGTGAAAGTGGAATATTTTGACGTATATAATGTAGCAGCGTGCCTAATTTACTCTACACAGTAAAATATGCGTATTTTTACGCAACGTTTCATAGGAAACAAACTGTTAAATTAATTTTTCTCAGTGCGAATAAACTCCAAGGTTTTTAATTAAACCCTTTTATTTGTAATCTGCAAACGTTACATACACTACATTTGATCATGATTTATAATAGAATTTGTATACATTTTTGAAGGTTTTGTTGTCAACCATATATATATATATATATATATATATACATATATATATATATACATATATATATATATACCCATACACACATATATATTCCCACACACACATATCCCATATAACCACACACACATATCCCATATAACCACACACACACATATCCCATATAACCATACACACACATATCCCATATAACCATACACACACATATCCCATATAACCACACACACGCACACGCACACACACACACACACACACATATATATATATATATATATATATATATATATATATATATATATATATATGTATATATATATATATAATGTGCGGTGACACATACGTGAATCTGACCAAGCTAAATATTTGTTTGCAGAAAAATGTTTGAAACGCGCCATAAAAATATTTTTGAAGTATATAAAATAATTTCTTGTCCGCAGGCAACCAAATGAAATGTTAGGAGGATTCAATTTTTACACGCTTGTTTCGCCATTTACAAACATATCCAGTATAACTGTTGTTGATAGTGCCAACATTTTTGTCTACGTATTTACACTTTTTGGGAGGATTTTAGCTCTCCCCCTTCTCTTTTTTTCTCTCTCCCTTTCTCCCTGTTTATATATGTATATATATTTATTTCTTTATGTGTATGTGTGTGTTCCGAAAAAATGTCGTGTAAAACATCATATTTATATACGGTATAAATAACATATTTTGCCTGCTGTCATTTAATCGCGAATTTTATATCCAAGAAATTCGAGAGCGAAATTTATTAATTGTACCAGACTTAATGTAAAACACATACGTCACACATTTACTGACCAACAAATTTCACAAATTTCCCCGCTTTCGTATACAACGGTGAATCACGAGCGTAACTGGTGTGTTTGGAAACACCTGGTAGGCAAGATAGCGACATTGACCAGTAAGCTTACATTGTTGTAACCTAAGACCATACACGACGTTTTATTAGTTTGATCTAGGTTTAGGCAGGGGAGACTTGGTTAATTTGGCAATCGTGATAATTAAGCTCTATTTTGAAGGTTAATGAATGACACGAATTAATGCCACATTGCTTCTGAAACACGTTTATATTAATCGTTAGATGCTTCATGGTTGGCAGGGAGAGAAAGAGAGAGAGAGAGAGTATAATAATTATAAGTTGAAGTTGAAAACAGAAGAAATAAAATATAGTGCCTAATTATCAGAACTGCAAAAAATACCGAGAGTCCCCTACTTCTCAGGTTCTGCCAAGACGATACGCTGCAGGGAAGACTGCGAGCATTTTTAGTGTCGGAACATGGCGGACGTTGCTAATGTTTGTTGGTTTGATATTCTAAAGGAATGTTTTTATGGCTGCCTAGGAACAAAGAGTCTGTAATGTAGCACAATTGGCACGATTAAGGAGCCAGTCTCCTTCCTGTAAGTCACGTTGTCCTAACTCTAAAAATATTCGAGCTGGGCTGATCGCAGGTTTAATAGCTTCGGCCCGAATTTCTCGGCTTTCGAGAGAATTATTTTTTAAATTGCATACGAGAGTCGATATCGTAAAATCGCTTCGTAATTTTTTTGCAAATTGGTATTACTACGCAATGTAATTTTTCGAGACAAGTTGTATGATGAGCAGAGCTAATTTTTCAATTAAATGGAAATTTCGTGAATTAACTAATTAGCAACTATTTCGCAGGCTTTTGACTCGAGAAAATTAGAGTATGCAGTTTAAATCAGCCGTAACAAAGTTACGAAGGGACTTTACGATATCGGCTCCCATTTATATTAAAAAAAAAAAAAATTGCCGTTAAATGCGAAGAAACTCGGACCCATGCCCTTAATCAGAATAGCAGTGGATGAAACTGCTGTTTACGTGTAGGTTCGGAGTGTTTCCCGGAAGTATAAGGTCCAAGCTCCTGTTGGGCGGCTGTGTGAGATCTTTGTAGGCTTGTGGAACTTGGCCTAACTGAATAGTAGCGGTCACCCTTCATGTGGAGCGTTAGAGAGTTTTATTGTATTTTCAGATTTTGAGCAATAACATATATTCTAATCATATTATAAATATTTGCACTTTGACCAATCATAAGATATATTCTTGGTAAACTGCTTGATATAAAAAAATGAAATATTTAATTACTTTGTATTGCTGAAAAATTGCAAGACAATTCTTGAAAGTGAACTTACAATTCTTTTGCAATGATTCTGCATGCCAAGTTAACGAAAGATAGCATTATTTTTATTTCAATTAGTTTACCAAGAATATATCCTACTCTTTGTCGAAGATAAAATTTTGATAATACAATTAGAATAAATGTTTTGGCTCGAAAACTGAAATTACAGTAAAAATGTCTAACACTCTCCCTTAACTAACACGCTGGAAGTCTGGAAACTTGTGTTGTGAGAAATAACGTAGGTCTGATCCGCCAGGTAGTAGGATTCGTCCTTATGCTGTTAAGTAGATATTGTACAGGCCTCAACCTCGTCACGTGGCCCTTAGTGGCTGACACAGTCTAGGCTGACGACGTTTCTGGCGAGGCATTCAACAACGCTTGTTGGCTACGGGAAATACAAAGCAACATTACGTAGCAACAACGTTGTGCTGTGCAGATGCCAGCAGAATGGTCTGTGTGCATGGCAATGAAGACGCGAGTTTGTTTTAATTTTCAAAATGCAGTATGGATTTAATTCAGAGCGTACCGTAGTTTTACATATACAACACAAATATTGATAGAGATAAATTAACACGAAACATAAAAATTAATAAGTATTTTAGATCAGTTCACGATTTTCATTTCAGTATGTATAAGAAGTGGCGCAAGATAAAGGCGCTGAATGTTGTGACTTCGCTATGGCGAAAATAACATTTACAAAATAATATGACTATGTAACCTACCTGGAACACCACAAAATAGATTAAGATTTGTATGTACTCATGCATAACTGGGTTTACAGAAAGCTATAGGTTAATTAATACAGCTCTGCAGGACAAAATTTTACAAATGTTAAAGTTATCCCAAGTACTATTTACTAAAGTAAAGAGGTAATGCAAATTTATAGTTTGCACTAACATAGCGCAACATTTCTGTAAAACTAGTTTAAATATTTTTAAACAAATTTTTTTTGCAGGCGAATTATCAATTATTAAAAGAGGAACCGGTACAAGCAGAAATGCTGTTATATATAGAATATGTGATTCACAAGCTAAATAAACATTTTTAAACTTTTAAAACTAGTGTCACATCTATAACAAAAACATTATTACAAATTATAATTTTAAAAAACTTTATAACCTTTATAATGGAAAATACTAGGTCTAACTTTGCTAGTACTATTTTTTTTGTAATCAGCGAACGTAAAATTTAAATTGAAGGCCTCGGTGGATGAAGGGGACATGTCACATTTATGAAATTTTCAGAAACAAGCAACAAACATTTTTTTAAAGGAAAAAAATTTCAAGGTATGCATAAACTACTCTATAGTTGTAATATGTACGTAATTTATGTGTGCAAACCTTAATGATTCATCAAATTAAATAAACTTCAAATAGCTATTTTTCTCAGAAGTTTACAAATATGACATAGCCCCTTCATCCACAAGTCATTCAATTATTTAACTACTACGGAAACGGAACTAAAAAAAATATGGAGAGTTTGTATGGAATAAATTAGCACCCATATAAGATTTATTGTATGTAAAAACAACTATGGTAGTGTGCCGAAAGTTGCGATGTATAAATAAACGAAACCGCTTAAAACAATATTTTTATAGTTTTACATCTTGGCAATGTTCTAGATATTTTTAGGGAACAGCAGTTTGCCTCCTAGTACCTACTTAAGGACATGAAATTGTTTCGCTGCACACGTGCACAATTATGTGTGCACTAACATTGTGAAGGCCTAGAAATGCACCACAAGATGTAAGCCTCTTTATTTTGCATCGTCCGTACGCTTGTTTCTCTTGGTTAAGCACATACTGGGAACAGGAACGTGAGTACTGGCTTGCTGCCGGCCAAGATCAGGAAATCATTACTGTAAAAGGGAAACTACGTCGAGTATGAGTATAGTATCCATATAAATACTTCACTAAACAAAAAGGAAATACATATACAGTGAGGAGTGAACTCCAAGCAGGGAACCACACTGATATGTGAAGACTTTTTAAATGGGGACCCCTCGCAAAGGCGTAATTTGGGGGTGGCAAGGGGTGGCAGTTACCACCTCAAAAATTGTTCATAGTTAACAAAAAATTATTATTTTTTTAGCTTAAGTATACAATTTTACTAGTGCATTTTCCGTTACACTGTTTTTTAATTCAGCTAATGATATAAAATAAGCAATACAATAGTTTAAACATAAAACGATGGAAGCTGTCCAATTTACAACCCCTTTTTTTCTCAAATCTTTTATACCTGGTAATTCTTACCACCCCAAACATAATGCACAAATTACTCCAATGCCTATGAGTCCATCGTCCTCTTCGGGATGACATGAAAATATACAATAGGAAGGATAAGTGACGGAACGCAATGTCGGCTGGACGGGGAGAACCTCGAGAAAACCCGCCTTCTTCAACGGCCCTGTCCGCCACGTTTCCTACATGCAAGTAAAGTGGGGACCGACCCAGCTGAGATTCGAATCCTTGTCGTCGTGATGAAAGGCGAGTTGTTTGACCTATTATATACATCAACGCTCTATTAACAAACGACGAGGGTAAGTTTCTCACATCGAAACAAGCGAGAAATGTCGAAATTAACATGTGCTGAAAATTATTAGTTTTAAAAGTAAATAATCAAAGTACACGGTGATGATAGTGAATTGCTTACATCTCTTCAGTTTAAATTAACACTTGTAGAGATACGTAACCAAATTCACTTGACGTGTCATGTGCGTCTTTTCACTATTTGCTTAGTAAAATTCTATCTGACAAACTGACAAGCAACGCACAGCTTAAACCAGATGGTCTAGAAGTAGGACATCTTGCTTAGGAGTTCCTTATATAACGTAGATATGCATTAAGAAAGGATTTTTTTTTAAATTCATCTGCTTAAGAGTTTACCTAGCGGATGCAAGTTAGAAGTTTGTATTTTTTGTAGTTATAAATATGTATATTTGTGTGTAAGTTTATGTTTATAAAAAAAAGCAACTCGTGTGAGTATTTTTGGAAATTATCCTCCTAAGAAGTGAAATAATGCAAGAAAGTTTGCATGGGAAGAACGTCATTTTTAAGTTAGAAACTTGGTTTGAAGACCTGTGAATAAAAGTGCCAAAAAAATCTTTCGACTGATGTAAGAGTTGAATTCTTAAAGGAAGAAACGAAATTGACACCGATCGATATGAACATAAAAGTTCAAAACACACATAGAAACTGACGGTGTAGAAAGAGCTTCAGAGATATTTATTTTGAAATATTTGAACTTAATAAAACTCTTAACACTATATGCTTAGAAGGCATGGCCAGAAAAGGTTACCCAATAAATTTTAACGTCTGAGAAAAGTTGAACAGTTCCTAAGATGTTGCTGATGGGGACTCACACCGGGCACACAAGACTATGAATGTTCTGTCCGCGCGTCAGCTGTGAGTCCCAGGCGGGTATGTGATATTCGTTCGTAAAGACATAACTAATGTAACGGCGCTGATACCGTATTGATGTACGTACTAGCCCAAGTAACGTTGTAAGTTTGGATGACTTTACTACTGTTTAACTGTGGCCTACATGACGGTTACGTACACGCCAGAGGGTAGTAGTCTCCCATAGGGTGAGACAGTCCGTGATCGGAGGAGTTCATAACAATTTAAAAACAAGGACAGGACATTCCGATTATTTACTATGATTTGGGTAAGTTGAGGATGTTTTGAAAATTTCCTGGGAGCTGACATTTTTAAAGAGGCAATAGTCTGTTGTAAAATATTTTTTTTTAAATAACAACTTAAACCAAAAACCACTTTGTGTTATATCGCCTAGTAACATTTTTGCATGTTTTTGTGTTATGCGTCCACTCCTCACGTTTGTGTCCTTACATGTTAGACGTATCCTGAATGAACTCGTAACAGTGAAAAGAGTTTTGAACTTGTACATTTAATTTCGAGACGTCTTAAAAGGTTGCAATGGCTTACAGTGAAGAGTAGCATCGCAAGGTAAGCATTGTTTCTCTTTGTAATTTATTGGTTCGCAGAGAGCAGCGGCGTAACTAACGAATTAACGTCACTTGATTGGCCAAAATTACATATTAAGGCTTTCAATATGCGAACAATGTGTATTTGTTTGTTTTTTATTCCTGCAGGTACCTACATATTGCTCGTGGAAATATTCACGTGCAGACTGCTCTTAAATATCATACGCGTGTGTTTGTTATTTAATTTTTTTATTTTCTGACCCAGACTATAAGAGTTATTTTTTAACTGTGCTATACCAATAAAATTGTGGCTTTGTCTTTTAGCAAACATAATAGGATCTCAGCAAATTTACTCTTCTAGTCAAGAAATGGAACAAGGAATGAATGTTCGTAGAAATGTATGTTTGGGTATCAAATTGTACGGGCCCTATTGAGCTGAAATAAGTATTATTTATTAAACCTGGAACGTTAATTACTAACATACACAGTTGTTTAGTTGCGAGAATTGTATAATTACGATTATTTAAGAGTTATGAATAGAGGTACGTAAATTTCGCAGATACATTCCACGTCAGGTTGAACGCCTATTATGTATACTTCATTGTCATATCTGTGACTTGCTGGCGGCTGTTATGAAACGCGTTTGACTACTGCAAGCCAGTAGTAAATAAGGAAATAATGCGAAGGGCTATCGCTTGCTACCTGCTTGTACGGTTATAAGCCAATAGATACTCAATTGTGGCCAGTGGGTGCATAGGACTGACAAGTCTGGGCTGCTGCCAGATGAATCTGCGAAATTGACGTACCTCTAGTTATGAATGTCTTGCCAATCTAGTGGGTGCTAAGGAGGGCACAACATTCATTACGAGTACATGTACATAGAGCTTCTGTCCTTACCACATTCTCAGAGCAGTAACAAGGAACCGGTCCTATTATATTTATTACTGCAAAAGTTCACGCCATGTTCATATACCTGCACGGAAACTTTTATATGACAAGTGGCGAAAATATTGACATTGACTGAAAGGTGATTGTAAGCCAAGGCCATAAGAATGACGCTCACTTCACCAGGAAGTCCTGCATGTGCGTAGAGAAGCACGTGTGCTTGCAGGAGCCGAGGTGGCGCGGCGGCAGAAGCAGCGTGTGGCCGAGGATCTGCAGCAGCAGATAGACGAACACAAGAAGATACTGCTGGAGCTAGAGCTGAAGAAACAGCTGGAGGCTGAGTCTGCACGACGAGCTGCCGAGGGCTCGCTGCAACACCACGTCTCAACTACATCAGAGGACAAGGTCAGCCATCATCCCACATTCTCCCCCTCACTCTGAGATCAAAGAATAGTTGTAGCTACCACGCTTCTGTTCAGATATGTACAGCAAGCCAGTTTGGGTGTTGGTCCTTTTTGGACTGTTCGTAAAACAATTTGTTCCGTAGAAGTAACAGTATGTTCTGTAAAATAATTATGTTCTATGCTTCTGCTACAGAAGAAATTGTTGTAGGGCAATCCATGTCTAAACTGACTTGCTGTCTTTACTTTAACAAGATCATGGTACCAACAAGAGTACTTCCTTTCTTAGTGAATCTCTCTTTCATCAAGCGTTGAATACATTTACGCAGAGGTAAACGTCAGGCGTAGTCATGTTTGCAAAGTAAGCAGGGAAGTTTGCTGCGCTGGTATGAGTTCGGAAGCCATGGGAGGAATGGCAGATATTCGAGATGGTTAGCACCCGAGAGCAACTTCCACCTTGTCTCTCTCACATGCGAGAAATTGAGATCATCTTTCCCGGGAATCGAATGCGGCGCGCCGCGATGGAGAGGAAGGAGTGTACAACCACACCGCAGGTGCCAAAACATGCCCATGAAAAACCAAATACGAGCGAGCAATGCCTTCTGATCAACTGACAGTGGAACTGCTTTTTATATGGAACGTTCGGACGATGACAGGTTCACGTATATAAGACTGTATTTTCATCGGGTTTCCCATCAAAATTAACCCTTACAGATATAATAATCTGAGGCATTCCATTGGCTGTTGCTCATGTGATCGACGGATGGATGACGGAGAGGCGGACAAGACGGGTAACTATTGGCCTAATTTCTGCCTTAGTTGAAACATTCTTACAGGTGTCTGCGTAGAGCGAAACTTTGTCAGTTCCCTTACCAGTTTCACCACAGAACTCACCTGGCCCACTGACAAACATAGGCCTATGTAAATGGTCCGCTGTTGGAGGTCGTAGTTGTCTCCACACGATTCTTTTGTATAGCATTCTTGATGTAATAGTGGTCAGTAACATATTTTCAGATTAAATAGTAATATAGACGTGTAATTATGTAACGGCTCATTAGTAGGCCCGGTAGTTTTCGGAAAATATTTTTGCATGACATTGTTTCAGTGTCTCACGTGCGCACCTGCATCTCTGCTTTGTGGTCAGTGATTGGATGCCGTAACACCCAGCGTGTGGAGGTATAACGCGCATTTCACAGATGTGATGTGTGGCAGTTATCCGTGTACTGATTGGCACAGTCTAATGAATAACGATTCTGCACAAAAACACTCTGTCAATAGCCATGAAGTCGAGCTGCAGGTGTGCACATCAGACACTAAAACAAAGTAGGGGAAAAAATCTTTTCGCGAAAACTACCGGGCCCTACTCATTTGATACGGGCGAACTTCGTCGCTTGTTGGCTGCCACGATTAGTTGAAATCGGCCTCGTGTATGTTCGGCTCCTGGTGTTACTACAGGTTTCCTATTGTCCTGGCTGCCAGCTAGCAGGGCAGTTTCCGTGCGTTGATTGGCGGGAGGTTACTCCGCCATTTGCTGGTGTGTGCCCCTGACTGCCGTCCTCCCGGCTATTTTACTTCTGAATTCCTAACTATTTTGTGACAAGGCATTTCTGAAAACTTATTTTTCCATCGTCCGGTCCACATTGCTGAAACTGCCTTTGAATACTGTAACAACTTTGCTGTCCTGGTCACAGCCAGGTTGGTTTGGGATGGAGGGCTTCGATTATTAAATAAATGAACTGAATTAAATTTCTTAATTTATTTACTATCTATATAAACACACTCTGCATTACGAAGTATACAGCACTTGCGATTCACCCTTTTCAAATAAACACTTACAGATATTGTATACATGTAATCTCCCTAAAAGCATAATTTACTGCTCTAATGTATAATTAGTAACGTCTCTCTCTCTCTGTCAACTCAGTCCTCCGACCACATAAGTTTCTATCTAGAAATGTTTCCCGATGCGCAGCTTCAGTTCAACCTGTTCGTCCACTCTCACGTGTAGCTACTCACAATCTTCGAGAAGCGTCACCGTCGACCACACCTCTGTAGTCTCTCCTCGTTCTGCTGGTCCCGCCTCGTTCCTCGCCGCCAAGCTCGTATTCCTGCAATCTTTCGGTAGCTTATGATTAGAGACCCATATTTTTGGTGAAATGTTTTCTGCAACAGTCTGTTTCAGTACTTATGTTCACTATTTCAACTCTGATTTATTGTCAATGAGTGACTGTTTCTAATTACTATGTGTCTTAATGTTTTGCTGCAAAATATAGACGTGTGGTATCGCAGTTACTTTATTCAGATTGGTCCAGTCATAGTCAAGTGAGAAACGTCTTATCACAATGACTTGCATCTTAATGTTAAATCCCCTAACCTATGGATTTTCAAGCCCCGTTCGTTATGTGTTGTTCCAGTGAGAAGCAGCTAGTGGACAAATAGTCGGGTCTTGAATATACTCAGGACAGTGGATTATAACATGCAGCACTTTTAACTGGTGATTCTCTACTCGAAAATTTCGTGAGATCAACGACTTGCTGTCTGGACCCCACAGTTCCGTTGATGCGCAGTCCTCAGAAACTATTTTATTGTTTGCTGGTACAGTGAGTGGCCAGTTGAACATATTACTATTTCAATGTAGGTTTGCCGTTGGTCCAGAGATCTCATGGCCTATACAATCGAAAATGTTGCCAATATGTGCATGAGTTAGAAATCCAACCTCTTCTCAATTGATTACGCGAAATTCCTTATTCGCTACTTAAATAATAAATGGGGACTTTGCCAAATTCGTATCTATGATTAAACCACCCATAAGCTTGTGACTCTCTAAAAATTGACACTTGAGTTATTCAACACCTTCATGCCGGCGCTGAACTAACGAAGCAACTATAAGTGCCAGACCAATCATGTGGTAGCACTTCGTCAGTTAAGGGTGCCACCTACCTGCACGAAGGAAGCTCAGAAACGACGGAGCAGTAAGGTCTACCTTGAACAGCAAATGTCGCATCGCCTCAACGATCAAGCGCAGAAATAGCGTGCAAGCTTCCCGCCGAACGGTTTTTACTATGGGACTTAAAGCGGTGACCATATAATTTTATCAGAGGAAAGTCTGCAACTAAGTTCAGTGCAGGTCGCAATCTGAGTTTCACATACATCAAGTTAGTACATATTGAAGTACGGAAGTCTGAAAAGGCCGTTTCATGCTATGTTGGAGGGCTTAGAAACAAGTGTTTTTAATTAGCGTGGTATCTTAACAATAAGGTTTCGACTTTGTATGAGTGTGTTTCTTTTCGTACGTTGGCACAATGGGCACACGTGTAATAGTTATATAGAAAAAACCTGTTTACGAACATACTGCGACGCTTTTGAAGCGTTTGGTAGGCGGCCCCCTTAAGAGTTAGCGGATCTGGCGAGTGAGCAGTGCTGTATCGTGGGACAGAAAGTAGGCATTTTTTTCTATAACTATTAAACATGTTTCCAGTGCTTTCATCTACAAAAAGAAAACATATCAAACTTAGTCCCTGTGGTTTTGAATAATCCGTCCGCTAATGAATAACATAATTACCATACTTCTCAAAAGTAGTAACAATTACTTTTTCACGTTGCTGTAGCTGAGATAATATCAACCGTAATCGTTAAACAAAATCACAGAAACCTGCATTTAACTTGACCACATACTTCCCACAAATAAAATAATAGGTTGATCACATGAAGTCCCTTTGAAAAACACTTTCTATGAAAACACTGTAGGCTAGTTTAGTCCTCTGCGCCTAGAGGCGATAAGACGTTTGACTGACGTGCTATATTCGACTTATCGCCTTCCCAGTTTCCTGCCTGAGACGTGTAAAGTAAAAGCTAACAAGAACTAACTCTTAAGAACGCAGATGTTCTTTGAGTCTAACTTACATGTCGGCAAAACCTCGAAATATTCCAGCCTCAGCTTATAATGGATCAAGTTTCACGCGTGACCAATGCAGCCGCCTCACGTTGCAGGGACAACGGGTTTACGAGCTCGTGCAAGAGTGGCCATGTTGTTCCATTATGCAGATACCTGGCACATCATCTCGCCTCGTGATCCCAGCCTCCAGCAACGCGGACATTCGTCAAGCTGCAAGGCAAGCCATATTAGCGGAGTCGCGATTTTATCGCGAAAGTATTTGTACCTTTTTGTTTCTGCTTCATAGTTATTGGCATTGTGTCTTTGTTCAGACACGTATCTCATTTTGACCGTACCAAATTGGCATTGTGTCTTTGTTCAGACACGTATCTCATTTTGACCGTACCAATCACAAGGCCATTGTGACGTCACACGTCTGTGGCTTACGGGCAGAACCCCATGGCGCATCCAATCCCAAACCATGAAGTTGAACTGCAGATGTGCACGTGATGCATTGAAAAAGCTGATTGAATACATTCTTCAACATAAGCTTCGGTCAATAAGTTAGATATACGGTTTTTATTTAACTCTGATACATACTAGCCGGCCGGCTGCGGCGTTGCCCACGTGAAATTATATAATGTAAACTGTAACTGTGGATAAAATTTGTGATTAAGGCATTTAACAGCTAGCGTACTCAATAACAGTGAACTATAATTAACTGTCTTAGCTCAGTGTAAAGAGCGCGCGCAATATGCTCGTATGATGTCTTAGTAATTCCCATCGCAAAGTCTTGCACGAGATACGAACCCGTAACCCCATCCCTTCCACACCACAAACTTCATACAATACCTGAGTGAATGTTAAAGGCACAGATCAACCACCGAACGGAAATATGAGTAGCTCAATATTTTTTTTTTTTCGTGCTAGTAGTTTCACCTAGTGCTCCAAGTTGTCACTCGTGGAACTAACGAAAAAAATCCACGCGAAATTAGCGCTCCACATGTTGTCTCCATAAACTAATAAAAAAGTAAGAGGTGGAGGAGACCAGTATATATATTTTTTAATTTAGGGACTTTGTTTACTTCAAAAATGGAGTGGGCTATACTTTTAGTTTAAAGTCTTTCTTGAGACTATTATTTTTTTTACGTAAACGGTAAGTCTTCTTTCGGTACATATCACTCACACCTCAGTGGACGATGAACTTGCAAAACATTCAAATATGAATTAAAAATACAACCAGAAAAAATTGAACTAACGAAAATTATCGCTCAATAATATAACGTTTAGAAATATATTGTCAAGTCTGAACCAAGAATGACACATATATTTATTTGGCAACATAATAGCAATAAATAACTTACTTCACAAACACAGTATCACATGAACTACGAAACAACGCCGTACATTTCAACAACGTAATATCCACATGTATGCTGATAAACACATTAGCAATGAGTTACAATACGTACGTCGTATATTTGCATATATTTACGAGTGGCTTGCATATATTTACAAGAGGCTGTGCGACGAAAGCCGCTTTTATATCTCGCAACAAACTAGCGATATATTACGATCATTACAAACATGTCGCATTAACCACTTAAAAAAACAACCACAACTTTTATGCTTGCTACGAGAAATATACCAAACAAAAACACGACATTTTTTTCACTGCTGAGAATTCACATTTTCGGTCACGTTGAAGCACTTTCTTCAAAGATTATCCACTTCTTTAAATTTCTTTAGAATCCCTTGGAAAATGACTAAATTTAGTTTTCTTCAGGGTTTGACGCTTATTTCATTGTTGGACCATCTAAAAAATTGTTTCCTACAAATCACGCATTTAACTACCTAACCACAAACCGCCATTACGAAAACGAATGTACCATCACGGACTCGGAACCACGGTCGTAGAAGAACAGGTCTGGACACTCGCCTATCTAACAATGTATTTTGCTTGACCCCCTTGTTGTTTGGCTGTAGTTCGTCAAGTTACCGAGAATGTCGTACTTTTAGGCACTGTTTTCCGGGCGGTCGGACTCAAACTCCGCCCACTTTTTTCCATTGTTAAATTTATAAAGTAAATAAATATTGCTGGAGCCTTTTCTTAAAATTGTGAGCGAATAAAGTATTTCGTAAATTGATAAATAATATGTTTTGATAAATTGTTTATCTTAACGGAAAGGAAGTGGGCGGAGTTTAGTCCGACCGACGTAACATCAGCGCCAATAAAACACAATATTCTCGGTAACTTGGTGAACTACAGGCAAGCAACAAGGGGGTCAAATATCTAGGCGAGTGTCCAGACCTGTTCTTCTACGACCGTGGTTCAGACCATGGAGGTATTAGTCTACGGAGTGGCATCTACCGTACATTTCAATGGTAATCGGGTGAAGCCGATCATTTTCGAACATTTTCGAACTGCGCATGCGCAGGACGTTATTTTTCACGAGTCGCCATATTTTGGAGGCAAAACAATAGCAGAAAGCAATGTAATTATGTAATTTTTTACAAAAATTCGCGCAAATTCTCTGTTTGAATCGTACACAACAGTTTACAATTGCTTCAGAAATATAAAAAACCGAATTAGCCCTCGCTGTGTGTATGTACTTTATAAACTTGATGAATTTAAATAACAATCTCTACCTGTGCAAAAATTATTCTCCGCAACGATCGAATCTGTTTGTAAAGCCAAGAGCTGCACAAACTTTTATCATAATGTGTAGTTAGCAAAAAACTAAAACATTTTTATTCAGCTCAATGCTATGTTTACAGTTTTTTCCCACCACTAGCTCTATCCTTGTCTTTAAACGTCGTCTGTTGGCCGGCTTCAAATTTGCTCAAAGGCCTAATACCTCCATGGTCCAGACCTGTTCTTCTACGACCGTGCTCGGAAAAAAAAAACACACACACACACACTCATTTGTCTTCGACACTAGCGCTCCAAGTAGTCACTCGCGAAAATTCAAAACCTTCCACAATTGACTAATTTGAGTTTAATCCCGCGGGTTAAAGGCATGCCGTGATAATTCTTTCGTATGTAATGGCTACAGTCCAAAGAGGTTTTGTTTAATAAACGACTGTTGAATTATTTCTCCGAGATCATTCTCTTTTTTCGGGAGATTGTAGCATTTTACTGCTTTTAACCTACTTCATTTTCGAATTTCATAAAAACCTGAATTTGATTTGTAGATATATACATAAGCTTAATTCTTATCAAAAATCATTTCGATATATCAACGGGTATAAGAGGTACAAATGATTATTTGAAAACACATTTAATTTTTTTAACAGTTTTCAAGGACGGATTTTGATTAATCCTGAAATTACTTTTTTTGTTATATTTACGTAAGATTTATTTTAAACCAAAAAACCATTTCAATATTTCCACTGGTTTAGGAGATAAGTGTGATTATTTAAAAAACACGTTATTTTTTAAAGAGCTTTCGAGGACGAATTTCGAAAAATTATAAAAATAATTTTAAGATATTTACTTAAGCATCATTCAAAACTATCTGAAATGGTTTAAGAGAAATCACGGATTAATGAAAAACACATTTTACGGCTTTCCATCTCCTTTATTTTCGAATTTTGCAAAATCGAAAAATGTGCGAATATGCACTTCTTTGGGAAGTTAAAAATTTATGATAGCATTCCCGGTTGATGAGATACCAAGGATCATTTAAAACACGTTTCACCCCTTTTCATCCCCTTAATTATGGAATTTCGATAAATCCTTTCTTAGTGGGTGCCTACGGGGCAAGTGAAAGCTTCCCTCAAAATGTCATGGTTCTAGGTCCAGCGGTTTGGGCTGTGCGTTGACGAGTGAGTGAGTGAGTGAGTGAGTGAGTGAGTGAGTGAGTGAATGCGTGTCAGTACACTTCATTTTATGTATTGTCACCTTAGTGCAAGAACTGGGTAACTTCATTTTTCCAAGTTTAAGTTATCATCAAATGTCTAGAGTACCTTTTTGATTGTTCCTTTTGATTTGTATACACTTATAAATTTGTTAATTAGGAGTATTGATGCAACACAAATTTGCATTTCAACAAATAACTATGTGTGTTACAAAAATAATTTCCAATTTTACAGTTGGATATCTCCAACTATCAGGTTATCTAATTGTAGCATTGAGCCCACGATATTAAGATTACTTAGAATTGAATTTTATTTAACACGTAACATAATCAAGCTTTACTGGTTCGCATTTTAAGTTAAGTCATTTGCATATGCCGTTTTGTCATATATCAAATAGGTCTTCATGAATTCCATTATCGAGAAGACAATAAAAAAAATTTGCTGAAGATTTGTTTAACTGAATTTTTCTCATGGTGAAGCATACATAGTAGTTCCGAGACTTATTAAAACGTTAGGTCTGAATTGTTTTAATTTTATGACTCATAACTGTTGAGAGGAAGATTTTCGTCAAGATAATGAAAGTAACATTTATCGCCGCATTGAGTACACGAGAGGAAGACAAGTGACAGTTGAGGATTGTGTTCTTAGAGGTCATGAAGCAAGTGTTGAGCAAGATAAAGTCGGCCTTAAGAGCTTCCAAAGCGCTTGTAATAGTCTAACAATATATCTGCAACAGTATTATAATATTCCAAGTGTCGAAAGTTAAGTGACTGAACGACAGACGTCAGGCCGTCAACTTATGGAAACGAAGTGGGGAAAAACTTAAAAATGTAATTTTAAGCCAATTTAAGTATATTTTCCTGTTTATGGACTTGCTATAAGACCAGCGGCTAAGCGTGATCGTGGTACAAGGAAAGCTGTATAAGATACTACTGTAACCTTGGAGCAAGGGAATTAACTCGCGTGCAGGACACGGCCAATGATTTACTACATGCTGTAACTGAAGCCGCTGTGCTGCATATTAGGTTTCTGCGTCTTGCATACTAGTGCCTGATTGGTTCTGCTTGTAGCTACCCTAGACAACTCACAGCTGTGCATACTTACTGCTAGACACATGCAAAACTCGCGTTATCATTTGGTAGCAGGCTAAACTTCACTTCCCTATACTTAACAGAGAATAATCTGCTATTCAACTGGCCACGAAATTTTATGTGTTGTCGTTTAAGTGTGTTACGTCTTTACAGATATTGGCCTCTCTACCGTGTAAGCATTCTCCGCGGCAAGTCACGACAATATGGGCCAGCAGGAGACGTCGAACGAGCCTATAGTCACTTGGAGTCTAGTCAGCTGTCAGAAAATACTGCGAATTTTGCTTCTTCGCCAGTAGGTAGAACTTAAGTCAAACCTGGCGTCTATAGGAAAGAGTTTTTCTTACATTTCAAGAAAAAAAATTTCGGATATGCCCAAACACGTGCAAGATTTTCTTTTGTCAGCGAGGTATTCAGCGCTGGTGAGAGGTGACATGAGGACACTATGGAGCATTGCCTGAATGAATGGGAGGAAGAAACGGGAGATCCCCGAGAAAACCCGCCAAATAACGGCATCGTCCGACACGAGTCGCACATACGGAAACCCGGGACCGATCCCGCCGGGAATCGAACCCGGATCTCCTTGGTGGGAGGCGAGAGGTCTGACCCCTCGGCCACCGCGGCCTACAAACACTGGAAGTCTCACCAGGGATTCCCCTTAAGGAGGTTGCCTACCTGCGCTTCAAACGCACTGTAGCGATTTGCGGGTATTCATTTTTTGACGAAACTATTCAACGCAAATTATATTTGTATATAAACGAAAAGAACATACTCCAAACTATGTCACTATAGTTTTAAAAATCCGGCACGTAGTTCTATTATTAGAAACATAATAATTTTCGGGCAGTTCAAATTTGCAAAAATGGGTTTTACAGACTGCCGTACGTGGAAAAATAACGACTGGATTCGAAAAACACTCTACAGAAACAAGCGTTAGACTTTGAACTATGCGGCTCCCAATTAAAATGTTGTAGTCACCACTTAGAGTCCCGTAGGAAAAATATACTAGTAAAGCACTGCACGTGAAATGAGTAGCTTGCGCAGAGAGGCGATAATACATTACGTACGCCGGTGAATGACACTCTTACCGCTCCTGCATGCCTCACACACACAAACACTGCCTATATAGGGAGGCCCCTTAAGGTGGAAATCTTTGCTATGATGAATTTAGTTGACTTTTGCCTGAACATTTGTTTCTTAGTAATTTAGTAAATTAGGACATGATATATAGTAGGATATAATTAGACATCCAGTTTAAACATGGCATTGATGGAATCGATTCATTAAAATGGCTGTTAGATTTTAAGTAGAAAGATTTTGAAAACTTTCACTTCTGCAATTCCACAAGCGTAGTTAGCAAAACAATTCCATTTATAAAATATTTTTACTCTCCGCCTTTTTGTGGTTAGTTATATAAAAATATTTGAAATTATATTAAAGCTTGAATTAAATATAAGACAGCCGGCGGTGAATGTTACACCTTAAGGTAGCCCCCTATCCATGCCCCCGAGCTCTGTCCAGATATTCGGCCGTTACAGTAATATTCGAGAACTAGTCCCCGCGCATAAACGATCACTATTTAGGAATGACGTTCAGAGAACGTTGTCCGCGTGTATATTCTTCTTAGGTTCACCACAAACCAGTAAAGTTCGTTGTACAGTGGTCGAAAATGGCGAACACGGATGTTTTTGCAGTCCGCTTTGTGTGTGACAATATTGATGCAGAGTTTTTCAAAAGGTATGGACGTGTACGACTCACAATTATAGTTGATATTACGTAATACAAGTTGAGACTTAAATTAAAAATTTTAAAATCTCCCAACTCACAGGATACTAAATTTCAAATCTATCAAACCGGAATTGCTCACATTCACTATATATATATATATATATATATATATATATATATATATATATATATATATATATATATATATATATAATAGAAAAGAGCTGATGATCTTTAAACGGCTAAGCAGATTTCCTTGAATCATAGCTACGAACACTTTCAATAAAGTTAGATTTCAAGCAAAAGAAACCGCATCAAAATCGGTCATTTCGTTTATGAGCTACGATGCCACAGACCGACACGTCAAACTTAATAACACACTTCTCTTTACGTCAGAGGTTAAAAATGAAATGGTTACGACTGAATGTATGCAACAACAAAATGAAAATTCTTGTGTTCAATTATAAATAATAAACCCTAAATTGAAGGGTTACAATAGTATTAAATTATTACCTATCAAGCTGGCAAAAAAAACTAACACTTTATTAATTTATACAGTCCATTATTTATCATGTAAACATTGAGTAAGTGTATAATTAGGTGTAAAATTTATAGTAATTATAATTATGTAATGTAGGTTTAAGGTTTGTTACAATATTTGGTCATGTATAATTTTATTTCTTCTTTTTATTGTATAATTTTAGTTTATTATTCCTGGGTGTCTTTGTTTTACTAGCTTTTTTTTTATCATGGTTAAATGTAAGCAAAGGCGCGTGCCTTAATTTCGCCATGTAAAATTAAGACGAAAATAAAATAAATAAATAAGAAGCGTTTGATTGGGAGAATGCTGCGAGCCAGTTCAGTGACTCGTTCATAGAGGCTAGGGTGAAGCGTGATGCGTGTATTGTCTCGTCCTTACCTTACCGTTTCAGCACTTCCAGGTTGTTAATTCGCTAAATAGTTCCACTCAGACGGCCACATTAATAGCTATTGTCGGTGAGCGTTAGATATGGAAGGGCGACGGAATGGAAGGGCGACGGAATGGAAGGGCGACGGAATGGAAGGGCGGGAAAACTGAAGTTCTTGGAGGAAATCCGGCGGATAAGGGCAACGTCAGAAACGTTTCAAACATGCAAGAACTGGCAACACTCGAGCCGAGAATCGAGCCTAGATCGTCATGGTTGGAGGCGAGCGGCCTAACCACTACACCGCCTTTGGACCCTGCAGTCGGTGGGATATATGTATGTCTCGCTGACGTTCGCTTTGATTGACTTCAAAATGTTTAAACTTCGTAAAAAAAGTAAACTATATCTTGTACGGCCGTCCGAGCTAAACAAAACCGGACAGACGTCACTGAACCAAGTTCCTGAAACCGGAATACTGTCTGATAAAATAAAAATAAACTATCTTGAATCAAGGTTTGAAAAATTCCACGGGTTTAACGTTACGCAAGCCTGTTCCTTTGACGTCAGTGAGATTTCGTCCTTCTTTTATTTATCGGCTACGCCAACCCGCATACAAATTCAAATTAGAGGCTTTATTTAACATTTCGTTTCATTGTTTACGCAGTTGCTAAGTCGAAAGTTATAAAATTTATAAACGGTGACGGAGAAGCCACCACAACTAACAGTGTCTTTCAGCTACGAACAAAGTCACGAAGGACTTAATAGTGCGATGATAATACTGTGTGCTGTTAGTTTAAAGTGAATAACTTGAAATACAGCAAATATTTTTATCTACAAGATAATTTATTTCTTGCTTCCACAACAATATAAATCATGCTATATTGATTACAGGATAAACAACGGACAAAAGACCAAATAATGGCTAAACGTTATTGTCTATTAAGCATAAAAGCCAAAGACAATATCATAAACTTGAAACAATAAGGCTCCCAGTACGAAAAATCCCTTAATGTTGGTTTTCAGTTTCCTTCAAGGAATATTTTATTTTAGAATAATTAAATGTAAGTTTTCGGGTAAAAAAATAGTGTTAATTATTATTTCAATTTTACTATAGGCTATAGGGATTGAGCTTGAATTACACATTTTCGCGGAAAGTGTATTTTATACGATTTTAAACCAGTATTTTGTCTAGCATATGTTACCAAATTTTTTTTTCACACAGTCTCTCAATGTTTATATTAATTATATTCCACTTTTTAGCCTAGTTTTCTTCACTTCCTTTACACACACACACACACACATATATATATATATATATATATATATGGTTGTGTGTGTGTGTGTGTGTGTATGTATATATGAAGTGTGTGTTCGTTGGTTTCGAGTTATTTAATTTCTTGTTTGACTGTTCGTAACTCACTGGCTGAATTTTTCATGGAATCGCATATGTTTTATTATGTTTATTAGTTGCCTACAAAATTTTTTGGTTGTTTATTTGTCTGTCGGTGCGTATTCAGTGGTTTTCTGTGACACCATTTCCTGCAATGGCGTTTGCCCAAAATACTTATTTGTCTTGACATTTTCCAAACTGCAAGAATCCTAAAAATAACATCCAATCTTGTACTATGACGCAGAGCTGTAGGCTTAGATGTTCACACAAGACATTGAGACCAAATCGTGCAAAAACCTTTTCGACATACATCCTTGTCTCTACTGTTAAGACAACGATATCAGTTATTTGGAAATAAAATTCCTCTGATTTTGGGGCCCCGTCGTATAAATCGTGGTTAAGGTTAATTCCGTTGTAGATAATAAAGCCTATTATCACTAGTTTCACAAGTGACCCGTACCATCGCTAGCTGTGCCGATGTCCTGATTTCCGGTTAAGAGTACTTTTGTGATTATCGAAGTGATAATATTTTAGAGAGTAAAATTATAAAACTGTAACGACTTTCTTAAGTACAGTCATTTGGGGTAACTTTGTACCAGTCAGGGCAACTTCGTACCACCAATCTAGTTTAATATTACAAATTAAGTATCTAAGATTTTAAGGATACGGTAATGTTCAGTGTTCTAGATTAATACATTTGTTAAACTTGAAGTTTTTCACAGTGGTTGAAAGCCTCAAAGCGATTATACGAAAGAATGCCTGTTACAATGTTACCTTAAAAGTGTACAAAGTAACCCCAAAATTCTGTAATGTTTTTTTTTTTTCTTTATGGAGGCCAGCTAACGTTGATTTTATTACTTCCAGCAATTGTACCAGACAGTTTACTGACTGGAGTCTAATTAGCGGTGTAAAATGTGTGTTGAAAAACCCGTCAGTTAGACATGTGATTATCTTGTTACCGTGCAGACGGGTATGTGTGTGTGCTTGCAGGAGGCGCGGAGGAAGGAGGTGGAGCTGTTCAGACGCAGTGTTGAGGAAGTGAAGAAGGAGAGGCAGAGACAAGAACACCAGCTGGATGCTGCGGTCCAGAGAGACATGGAGAACATGCAGCGTCGTAGAGATGAGGAACGAGGGAAGGTGCACCAGGCACGGCGCAGGCTGCTGCAGGTATTCCTGCAACCTGCATCTCTTACATTACTACTTCACTTGACGTCTCATGAACACCGCCTTCATTACACTTGCAAGAGGACAGCAACTAGTATAAAGAGTCGGCCGTGGCCTATGTTAAAGCGGCCGCCTGGCTGGCTCTTGAACTGCGTGCAGCGTGTTCGCAGTTACGTTTATTCTTCTCAGAGACCAGTTAAGACCACGGGTCCCTATTTATGCTATTTTAATAAGTTTTATTTTTAAATTCTGAAAGAGAACAGATATCGCAGATCCGTTACATATAAATGTTTGAAATAGATTGTAATTTGTTGTAAAAATTTTTTCAAAACATTAGTTTTTGGATTTTGGCTAACTATCGATTTTAAGAAAATTTAATTTAGTCAATAGTTAACCAAAAATATAGAAAATTATGTTTTAAAAAGTTTACCGAACACAGTATAAGCAACTGCCAACATTTCTATGAAACGGTTTTGCTGCATTTGCTCCCTTTCAGAATTAAAAAAATCAAACTCGCAAAACCTGCATCAATAAGAGCAAATGGCGCCCACCAACTGGCCAAGTGCTTGTGTGAGCAAGGACGCGCAGCAAGGGCGATGTTGACCGGCTCATCTGGTGTGGAATTTCTACCACAAGATAATGAAACTGCGATCAGTGGTACTGTAAGTAGTATGTTTCAGCCGGTTTTGGCACAGGATTCGGAGTGATGTACCATGAGGTGCTACCCGTTTTGTTGTAATGTGACGTTCCCGGCCGCCATGTTCAATTCCTAGACATTTAACGTCAAGGTCACCAAAAGTCAAATTTACAAAATTTTCCAAAAAAAAAAAAATTCATAACATTTCATAAAGTAAACAAATTCTAAATTAAAAAAATATAAAATAAAAGTAATTCCGAAAATTTTACAAATATTCAGAAAATAATGTAATACATTACCTCCATCTTGTTTCCCGCCGCCATATTGTTTCCGGCAACCATCTTGGGGGGGGGGGGGGTCTGCAGAGTCTTCCAAAATTTACAGATTTCGCATTCCATCGGAACCTGGACATATTTAACAAATGAAATTAAAAAAAACTCTCTACATAAATTATGAAATAAAAACATTTAGCAAAAAATTAATATAATAACAATTATATTAAAAAAGTATGGACAAGTCTTACACGAACGAGTTCTAACCACACACTGGCTCCCACCACCACTTTTGACATGTATATATGAAGTCACTTCCTTATTATACCTTTCCTCCACTAACCTACCCTGCAAGTATTTTAATTGGTTATTAGTCACATGTTGAATTCCCCCTCCCTCTTCCCCCCTTCTTCTCCCCTTTCTTATCCCTCTTCTACACAATATTACGTTTGTTATTGTCTCTAAACCAGCATGATACCAATGTCTTCTCAAAGCAGTTAGATGACTCCAAAAAGTAGTGTCCATCGACTGAGGCTATATATTGAGCATCAGTATCAAAATCAATCGATATTATCAAAATAAAAAAATTGATATGTAAAATTATTTTTAAAAAATTATTTAAATAACAGTAATGGAGAATACTTAAACCCGACTTCCATCTTAGCTATATATAATTGATTCTCAATAAAAACAATTAATAAGTTTTATAAAAAAATACACAAAGTTTTATAAATATAATTAAATTTTATTATTATAACTACACGTACTTAATTCCTATAGAACCCCATCTATTACGGCAACCCTCCTACTAACGTAACCAAACTTATTTCAATTTCCGATAAAATCAATCAATCGTTTAAAAAATAATGAAATATTTTGGATACTCACATGCTAGACTATTCGACTACTTTCAAACATGGCAGACACCATACGAACAGCACCACATCCTCCGAGGAACAGACATGTCATTACATATCCATACTACCTATGCTGACCACCCCACCCTCTCCGACCCTCTCTGCCCCACCCCAACACCCCACCCTCTCTACCACCATTCACTACCCCTTGACATACCTGTCAGAGCCTGTCCGAGCTGAACATACTACTCTTATACCCTACATTCTACATTACATATACGCATATATGACTTTCTCTATACATAGCCACCAGTTACCTATACACAAGCACTCACAGCTATGCTAAAACCATCAACAAATCATATATCGTCGGCACGAAGTTTATGAGTGTACTCCAGAATGGGTTTTTGATGGCTAATCGTGCACTGTAAAGGCATGACTGATGATTTTAAAATGAAGGTAGAACATATTAGCAACAGTTCCAATGTCGATTTATCATGTAGTTGTTTAAATATTAGGCCTATATGTAAATTAAATGAGATATTTTTGGAAACAAGATTTTTTTATATCTTAGGAGTTGAACGAGAATAAATAATACGATTTAAGATTTTTTTGTGTAGAAATATAGATAACATTCTTAAATTTTGACTATTTTTTACCATAATTGAGCAAAAAATTAGCGACAGTACAGAATATTGTCATGCACGAAATTGAAATAGCTTATACGGTATGGTAGCTGGACCTCACCAAGTATTTCGTAGTGGATATAAAATGTTTTGTAGTAACTACAAAACTTTTCTGGAGGATGTTTATAGGCTCGTGCTAACAACGGTTTAGTTGGGAGGGGGGGGGGGAGCGGCTGCCACCCTTAATTAAACCTAAGGTTGCTCCTTCTTTTCCCACATTTACGTTTCAGAATGACTTTGGTTTTTTTGTAAGGAAAAATATATTCGATGACACTTAAAAGAGTCAAATCACATTGCAAGAAAGTATCTTAGTGTAAATAGGTCTCTTCCCTACCTCTCTCAAATAATAGTTGGCATCTGAGTTAGAGATTTTGGTCAGCGCTTAACATCGAGATCTTCAGCGCTGGTGAGGGCTAACATGAGGTGAGTTTGGAGCAACGCCAGAATTAAGGGTTGTGGGAAACAGGAGATCCCCGAGAAAACCCGCCGACCAATGGCATCGCCCGGTACGATTCCCACATGCAAAACTTCGGGGACCGACCCCACCGGGAATCGAACCAGAAACGCCTAGGTGGCAATTAGTCTGACCATTGACCACCGAGGCCCACTAGTTGACATGTCCATGAATGTGTGGTGTAAGCATACAAATCTAGTGAGGTCCCGTTTGGCAAATAATATGTCGTGTTAGTCACAAAGGTTTGCCAGTGAAGTGTTGTCGGTATGAGCCTTGTTTGACCATGTGATACTGGCTTGAATGCAGGAGACTCTGGAGGGCCTGGACCAGCAACTGGAGTGTCGGAGATTACGCTCGCTGGAGGAGCAGCAGGGGCGAGCCAGAGAGGCGGTGTTGCTGGAGCTGGAGAGACAGAAGGATCTGCGGGACAAGGAGGAACACGACAGGCGCTCCAGGGAGAAGATGCGCCAGTTGGCTCAGGACCTGCGCGAACAGCAGCAGTACTCTGACCTGCTCAAGGTTAGAGCGAGTCTTCTCCTGTCAGCTGTGCTGTGGATAAGTTGTGATTGTCCACAGAGTATACTAGTGGTTATATAGCTCATACAAGAACAATGTGGGCAACTACAGCCTTTATCATCGTTGAAGAGCGAGCCATCGCACTAGTAGTCTTACCTGTTAACACTAGGCACAGAGAGAGAGAGAGAGAGAGAGAGAGAGAGAGAGAGAGAGTGTGTGTTTACAAAAAATTAGTTATTCAAAATTTTTAAATTTTTTTTTCATGAAGCATACACACATACGCGGATATGCACACAACAAAAAGCAAAACCAATATTTAATCACTATTACTATGCCTCATAGAATAAATACGATTGTTCGGAAATAAAGATGTAATATTTTAATAACCTAATTTTTGTACCAGGGACATGACATTTTAAATATCTTAAAACTTACCATATGAAACTAGACAGGGAAATAGCAAGTATAGTATTCCTAAATCACGGTTACATTTCAATTTGCAACTTACCTAGATTTAAAACAACAACTGGCTTTAGAACAGTGTATTTCTGCAGAATACACAGTGCTACTGTTGACGGCAGCTGGTATCAAATCACATAACTTGAGTTTATTTTAAGGCTTCACTGTGTTGTTTTGAAGGATGTAAAGAATTTTATATGCGATCTTAGTGCAGGATAAAGAAGGTTACGTATTTAGTTATTTTTTTATACAATTCGATTATAAACAAACAAGTTGTATTCACTTGTAAATGTAGGTCTACTTGAACACAATTATTTACATTGTCTTGAAATGAATTTAGTCAGGTTGAACGAAACATGCTTCTGAAGGATCATTCCCGTATCATTAATCATATCAGTGACATCAATGCCTTGTGCAACACCGATGTCATTTATATTTTTACGTAGTAGTTATTAGTAGGCTGGCAGGCACAGTGAATATGGCGCAATTAACTCCACACAACCCGAACAATATGTAAAGTGTACAGACTTCTTGCACAAGAAAGTTCGGCCACTCATATCGGTAGAATGCTTTGAATAGTTTACGAGTTGGCACTCATCTTCCAGTACATATTGGACGTTATCTCTCAAGCACAGAAAAAATGCAGTGAGTAATGTGAAACTTACAGCCATTCTCATAACGAATTGCTTGCAGTTATTAATAATAAGAATAATATACCAAACTAGACTGTAGAGCAAAACTGAATAATGTTGTTTCTAAACGAATGAGTATAGATGTTGGTTTCTTAAGAGAAAGCTGTACTGTTTGCTGTGTTTCAAAGTACGTTCAGCTTATCACAAATTACTGGCTTTCGCTTGTACGTGGAGTTGTTAACCGATTTGACTGCGCCAAAAACAATGTCTCCATTATAATATTTGATGCCTGTTGTTGGTCTGCGCACAGATTCGCAATGTCATACTGCAGTGTTTTCAAGGGCATGTTAGTACAAAACATTTTCACGTTATACCATCATCTATAAGAATAGATAATTAGTACGGATACAAAAGGCTGAATATTATTTCAATTTCATTTTGAGAACAAGTTTATTGGGATAAAATTAACGAACTATTTTTTAAACAGACACCTAATGAAATCACAAACTAAATCCAACTTTTTTCATGCAATCCAAAAACTATTTCTACAAAATATAATAACATGTATGTCCAAGTTTATTCAGTGAACAAAAGTCGACTTACATCCATTGAATAGAATAAATATCGAGAGGGGTATTCAATAATCAGAAAGTCGTACAATTTAATAATTAACTTCAAACATATATTGACAAGAACCACAAATTATTATTTGCTTGGGAAAAATTGGCTTTAGTTGTGGTTTAATTAGATGTTTGAAGGGCCCGTGGTGGCTCAGTTGTCAGATCACTCGCCTCTCCGGCGGGGTCGGTCTGCGCATTATCACACGTGGGAATCGTGCCGAACTATGCCGTGGATCTCCTGTTTCCCCCATCCACCCATTCCGGCGCCGCTCCGTTCTCACCTCATGTCACCCCTCACTAGCACTAAAGTCCTAGATGTTAAACGGTGGCCAAACTATCTTCACTCATTAGGTGTTTGTATTTAAAAAAATCGTTCATTTTATTCAGGTAAGCTTGTTGTCGAAATGAGATTTACACTGGAATAACTTTCAGGACTTTGTATCCCCTACTAACGTGTTGTATATACAGCAATGTCTCAATTCCTACACGACTTTGTTTGTGTGCCAGTATCCCGCTGAGAGCTGGTGCAATAACAACGGATAAAAAGCTTACCAGAGTTGCTTCTGATGGCAATACTTGGGGGTACGAGTTTTTTTCGCGAAAATAGTTTTGCCGTCAGTGACTTACGTTCACATCTGCAGCTCTCCTTAGTGGTTATTGGCAGCGTGTCTTAGTGAGGTGATGTTTCTCATTTGACTGCGCCAATCACGATACGGTTTCTGGAACACCACACGTGTGTGATTGGCGGGTGGGAACCCTAGACACACGAGAATTACAACACCCAAGCACTGACCATGACGCGGACCAGCTGATGTGCCAGAAAGGCACTGAAACAAACTGGGTCAAGCGATATGTAGATATTATTGTATATCGCGCAAATGTTTTGTGTCAACATAATCTTGAAAACACTTTGATTTACGTCTGACACAACGTAGCTGCCCGTAGACCAATAAAAGGCATAAAAATATGATAGTGGGAGTTTTACTGTCTCAGTCAAACATGGGGCAGCAACTCCTCGCACATGTGATAACCAGTAATCTTTTAGTAATCTGAACGCACGCTGAAAGCCAGCAAAGAGTCAAGTTTTCCTGCGATAAACCATCTTCTCTAGCAATATGTAGTAAGTGACGGTGTGTTGTTGCAGCGGCGTAAGGACGAGGAACTAGCTCGCCAGGCCAGAGCTGGTCAGATGGAGGAGGAGTGCTATGGCCGCTTGCTGGAAGAACTTGTTGTCAAGTCAGCAGAGGATGTCTCTCGTCATCCTTTCTCTCGCCTCGTGTCTGGTGACTGCCCGCCCACATAGTTCCCCTCCTATATTCCTTCCTGCATCTTCACTATCCCTCACGTCTTCACTCGCCACGTGTCTGGTGACTGCCCGCCCACATAGTTCCCCTCCTATATTCCTTCCTGCATCTTCACTATCCCTCACATCTTCACTATCCCTCACGTCTTCATTCTCCTTGTGTCTGGTGACTGCCCGCCCACATAGTTCCCCTTCTATATTCCTTCCTGCATCTTCACTATCCCTCACGTCTTCATTCTCCTTGTGTCTGGTGACTACCCGCCCACATAGT